>MU944712.1:0-15602 GCA_036418165.1 Cooperia oncophora | reverse complement strand
TCATAAAGATATCAGCTCTTTTATCGTATCACCTCACTCTCACCATTCGGAATGGAGAGAGATAGCATAGTGGCTACTAGCTAGTAGCTAGCAGCCGGTGGGGGTCGGCATGGGCCTAAGGGGCGCCCTTGGGCCTAATTGGTTAGCTTGAAGCGGAATTCTTGCGGTTTTTCACTTTCTAAAGGTAGCGCAGCCTCCGCAATCTCCTTCCGGATCGTCTGGCACATTTGAAAGGTCATAGCCTTATTTTATCGCGGAAAGTGCCTTTAATCCTTTACAACAATTTCTTTGATGGCATTATTGTGGTCCTTTTGCTAACACTCGCATTTCGCCAGACTCACAGAAACTGAATGAAGGTCAACGGCCCTTCGTACAGATTGTGGCCCTGTGACATTTCGCTTGAAGGGGCCGAAAGTGGATCACGAAGGTACATGCTTACTATACTACGCTTACTGTTCGATCCAAGATTTACGTTGAATCGGAAGCCTTTGTCATCACTGGTCGCTTTATTTCATAGATACTAACTTTACAATCAAGGAAAATTATTCATCCAAGAATTCACCGCTACTGCCTTATCCGTCCCTTAGGCTCATTTCATGTAGACGTATTCATTTTCTTTCTTTGTTTTTATGCAGCAACTGTCAGTACCGCGTCTATATGTGAGCAGCAGAGCCGGGTAAGACGGTGCTGGCGCCATGCAGTATTATAGTCTATTGGCAAGGTATCGGCAGACGTGGGCAATGCTAATATCGAGTATGCGGCCATAGCATGCTTGTAGTGGCAGCTAGGGCTTTATACGCTGCGGTTAGTAATACCGTAGGTATTACCAAGAAGGGATGTGCACAATAAGTCCTCACGCGTGTTGATGCGAATCTACCTCGCTGTGGATCCCGATTCCAAAGACGGTAAATCCTGGGAAATATCTCGAGAGAAGCATACTTCCGGCACGACACTTCATTTTTGTCAATAACCTTGACAACTGCTGGGCTATTTTATACTCTATTGGTCGATACTTCAATAAATTTTGCGCAATAATTCTAGAATAAATAGTGACAGGACTCTAGAATCAACCTAAAGAATCTGTCGACGCTATAGAAGGAGCTATTCGAAGAAAATGAAGGATACGAAAAACTTACCACTTCGCTCATTTTGGTTTTTATAACGCCAGGAGCGATTGCATTAACGCGGATGTTGTCCTTAGCGAGACCGTTGGCTAGCGCCTTTGTGAGTCCGAGTAGAGTGGTTTTTGTTACACCATAAGCAGCTATTCCCTGAAATATAGTTCCCTGAAATATAGCCTTTTTTGAATCTTGTTCTACAACAGGAAGTTCTTCTTGTCGTTCATGGATGTTTAAGAGGGCTGCTCAATGCAATCAATGCCTAGCTGCAGAGTAGGGTGGATAATTCTGAATAAAATCGATCTTTCACCGTAGTCCCCCATAACCTTAATGCACTTGTTTGCTTGGGAAACTAACTTTCCAATACCTCTAAGAATATTTTTCCTCCTTGTCCCACAAACGAGGCGTATTAATACAGTAATACAATTTCTCAGACATTGCAGTATACAGTCAGTCTCAAGATTTCATTCTGAAATTATGCTTATCTACCCTCAGGGAATGTACCATCAACCATATATAAGAAGAAATAGGTTTTGAATTCCTCGTCACCACATAAATTACCCCAATTATCCGAAGCAAATTCCGAAATGGACACCTCATACATCAAGATCAGTAGTGTTCGGTGTAGTCTATTTTGTCGCAATCAGTCAGGTCGGTGTTAGCTGAGGCGGAACAAGCCTGCCTCCAATTGCCTTTTCTCCCCACCCCAAAATTTCTTCCCTCGGTGCGACTCACATTCACAACTCTTTCTCACCAACTTTCTCAAAAATTCGAAGTGGAGCGGCGGATTCGGTTGAGGGGCACCTACGATCAACTATAAGCAATAGTAGTTTTGTTGCGCCGTCAGCCAGGAGTGGCGATATACGGCGCGCATGACACGGAAGAGATAAATTATCAAGAAAACTCTTCTTTTGCCGAAATATGTCCAAACACCCCCATCCCACACACAAGCACGCAACGGATGATATGCCCAGTTTGCAGAAGTGTCGTCCTGTGAACTTCAAAAATTTCTAAATTGGTCTCCGTCAGGAGTTTCAAGAACAAATGGAGAACTTTGACAGAAGACAAGACTCGTATATGACATAGCACTTACCGGTGGTGACTTGTACGCTCCAACAGAAGCGTTGAATACGATGTTTCCTCCTCTGAAATTGCAAAAATATGGCCGTCATGATTTTTTTCCCAAAACTTCTAGCTATGTTCAAGTGAAATTGCGCAGTGATATCCCTAGTGGGAATCTGCATTAGTTCCCCAGGTGCGTTTAGGAGCAAAGAGCACGCTGCAACGCGAGCGAAATTGTGCATGTTTTGGAACTCTAAAGTTTCTTTCACGATACACTTTCAAGCAGCTCGTGTCACTCACTAGTCTAATAGGGCGAGTTCCTTTACCCGAACACCCTTTTCTCAGCACCTTCCGTCCTGTAATTGGTCCCACAGTTCTTCAGATCATTGAGAACTTCTTAGATTCCAACCCAACCCATAGCAAATATGGTATAACACTCAGTACGCTTATAGCGTGCTCTAAGGCTGCAAATGAATTTTGTCGTTACATA
The DNA here is from genome assembly GCA_036418165.1 of Cooperia oncophora. Lineage (NCBI taxonomy): Eukaryota > Metazoa > Nematoda > Chromadorea > Rhabditida > Trichostrongylidae > Cooperia > Cooperia oncophora. The sequence goes on along the minus strand of MU944712.1, from coordinate 12,932 downwards.
AACCCTCCCGAATCTTATTTCTGAATTTTCCCTCCAATCTCTCAGATGGAGTACACAATGTGGTTCTGGGTCTTAGGTTCTCGCCTCAATTCGAAGATTTTCATCATGCTACTAGCTTTCGCCAAACCTGGTTTTTTTGTATATAAGCAGACCTTCCTGTAAGGCTGCGTTCATACTTTGCGGCGGCGTCCACTAGCGACTAGGAGTAGAGAGTATGGGCATGTAGGAGGTAGCAGACAGCTGGATTGGGCGTCGCGGAATTGCGGCGTTCGCAACCTCACCGCACAACTGCTTAAGCACAGAATTATGCAATCTTGTTGTATCAGTTGTTACAGTTGCACGTGCATCTGCACCAGAATTTTTTACGCGGTCCCGGTGATAGGTGAGCGCGGCGCCGCTGCAAATTTTACGACGCCTCCAGCTGCTTACTACTCTCATACTTCCCCATTCTCTCTATTAGCGGTCGCTGATGAGCGCTGCTGGTCGCTAGTGGACGGTTGCAGACGCAGACTTTCCCGAATCCATCTTTCTAAAGCTGGTAGCTGCCGGACGGTAAGAACCCTAGCGGTCGCCGGTGAACGGGGTGAACGCTGCCGCAAAGTATGTACGCAGCCTAACTAAAGATTCGTGTTACCCTGTTGCCATGTTATCTCGTCCAGCTGCCTCAGGATTAAGAAGGACTTCCCTTGCCTGTTAGCCTCACGGCGACTATACTTTCGCTTCGCCGAATCAGTGGCTCGTCTGAATGAGAGGTGAAGGTGGACCATTTGAAAAATAAAGGGGAAGGAAGGGAATCAGAGCACGTTCCAGGCTGGGGGATGCCGCAAGGTGGAGCATTCGGCTGCTAGAGGGAGGGGGATATTGTACTTAGCTTAACCTTTTATTTGCTAGTTGGATGCTTTTTTGTTGGGCAGACGCTTAACCTTTTATTATTTGCTAGTTGAGTTTTTCTGTTGCACACGTGCTATCCTCAACATTGGGAGACTTATAGGGGTACAGTGCTTGCTCGTAACTTTCACACGGGTCAACCCACCTCCCTCCCTAGTTGGCGGGCCACGTTCTATGAAAATACTGTTTTCGATAGTTGAGTTCGACAGGTGGTTGGTGACACCCCCCCCCGTTGGGGGAATCGCATTTTGCCTTTTTTCCCCTAGTGACAGGACCTGCCCTGAGGGCAACACGGCTGTGTCAGTTTACGTCTGCTCGTCTCCGTTCTCTCGTCAAACGAGCGCCGTTTATAGTGGTTCCTGGCCGGTTTTCCTAGAAGGAGAAATCGAATAGGAATTGGGAAGTGGCGCACACACCCGACAAGACCAGAAGTGGTGTGGCATAGCACAGGTCATCCCCTCCCTCCCTCCCGCCCAGCTAACCTTGCCTCCTTAATGCTATCTATAGACGTTATATTTTTCTTTTTTACTAATTTGGGAGCATCCAAATGAACATCATGGGAACAACTGCAAGGTGCAGATAGATGCGGACATCCTATTGAGGAAGCCTTACGATTGCTCGTGTTTTTCCTTAGTACCCAATGGAGGAAGGGGACCGCACCAGCCCCCATTTTGACCTACTACGGAGAATTTACTTTTTCAGATGAAGATTCTACTATGTTCGCGTTCTTATGGCAATCAATGATAACACCAATCGATGGCAGTCGTAGAATATTTCGAGGCTCTCACAATGAAGTGAAACATGAAGAATGAACATGAACAAAAAACATCAGAAATGAACATGACAGAAATGAACAGAACACACCCGTTCTTCACCATGTGCGGATGTACCAGCTTAGCCAGTTGCCAACCGGCTTTCACATTAACCTCGAAGAGTTTGTCCCAAACGCTATCTTCCACATCTGAACTCTTAATAAGTCAGACATGAGTGGTCCGAAATAATGGCGTGGAAGCAACCAACGGAAACGTTTCACGAGTAATTCTTTCACAATAACAACCGAAATCACGAGCGGAACTCACCAAGGATGTGACCGAAAGCTGGATTAATCCCATGGTTGTTTATAAGAATATCAATCTTCTTGAATTTCTCTAATGTCTGAAATCATCAATTTCCTTTTAATGTCACGAGCGAACAGATCAAGAAAATGAATCAGTACGCGAGTTCGTTTGCCCTTCCCCCTACAATCAACATGAACTCACATAGTTAATGAGATTCCGTTGATGCTCAGCATTTGCCACATGTACTGCCAGTCCATTCACCTAGAAATATGACTGAACTACATGGACAGGGCAAGGTTTTGGGCGGCAATCCTGGCAAGCTTCGCCACATCCGATTAACCTTTGAGACGCCCTTCGATTTCAGGTACTGAACAGCCTCGTCTACATTCTTCTGATTACGACTGCAGATTACAATGGCTGCACCTTCACAGCCAAGGCGTTCAGCAATGGCGAGACCGATTCTGAAAAAATAGGTCGGCTGAACTTCGTACCGATATGCTTACTTCTGTTTGTTTTGCTTGCATTCGAAGAGCAAAGTGTGGCGTTAAAGGCAGTTGGCACGATAAACCCCTAGACGAGTAGGATCACTGCACCTTACAGGAGGCCTCTGGACAGGTGCTGCGTGTTGCCTTTTCAGAGTAAGGTACCGTTATGGCGCTCTATCAAGTTGCAGCATACCGAACCGGACGCCCATGGCGTCGCCCGCCCACAAATGTCCGACCGATGCTGATGCTCGTATCGCTTCATTTGCGAAGTACAATATGAAGCGAAGGGACTGATATGAAGCGGCTGCGGTGCTGCATGGATATATGAGTACATACGTGCAGCCGTATCTACCGTAGTTATTGGCACGATGCCAACGGGAAACTCGTCCGAAATTGCTTTCTGAGTCGTGTAGAACAAAAGCTTTTTGCAGCTTTTTGACCGTTTCACTTCGCTTTTTCTCCACTATCCCACGTCACTATAATGCACCTCTGCTGCCACTTAGACCCAGCACCAAATTATGGTGCCTTATTTCTAGAGGAGCAGGTCGTTTTTATCATATGATCTCTGAAGTAATCCGTCAGGCTTGCGGAGAACGTAGTCCATAACAATAGGTTTGGAATACCAGCTGAAAGTTCCGCCCTATTAACACCTGTCCGCATCCGTAGAAACCTTGTCGAAGAAGCTTTAGATGTTCTGGTTAGCGTTTAAAGTTCTTGGTTGAAGTTCTACCCTTCCGTGGTTCACGTTTCGTCACGTGTTCTTGAACCGTTCTCTACCAATCGAATCTTAATTCCTCGTGTAACATTTGAATAATTCATAGCTTCCGAAAGAGTCAAAACTATTACACGGGTATCGTGTGAACAATTATTATGGGTAGGTTATTCCTTTTAATTGTTAGGTTATATAACTGTAAAAAGGAAGTCGGATTGGTGGTGTGTCCAGAAAAAATTGAAAATCGTACGACTGCAAATGAAATGCTGCCAATCACTGAAATGCGCAAGAAAAGTATAATAATCTTCGCCGTTAATCAATCCTTTTGTGGGATGCAGTGCGCATTCTACATACTACCATTCACACTTTTCCAGCGGCTTATTGAATGCGAGGTGGCCTATACAAAGACTTGCAGGGGCTACCCGATGTAGAAGTTAGCGTGATCCTTATTCTCCCAGCACGAATATGAACCAAATTTCACCGTCCTTCGGGAGGATAGAAGGACCGGTTAACCTGGGCGGCAGTCGACCCGGGATATGAACCCAGGACCTCGCGAGTGGTAAACGCGCCTTTTGTCAAAACACTATCTCCTACCCAAATCCGAGAGCGCAAAAAAGTAGTAGGAATCAAGTCGAATACGACAACGAAACCATCCTACGACCAGAATAATCACGTTTTCTACGCAAGAACAATCAAATATGATTACTTATTGATTAGCAATCGATGGTAGACAAATACAACCCTTTCGTGGGCTTGCTGTCACGCAATAGCGACCTTATCCTTCCGATCGCCGCATGTTGAGACATTTCTGTAAATTTGGTATCACTCGTTGTGTACATTCAACTTAATGTAATTAAGAATAAAACGAGTGTGAAACACTACATGGATATTCCGGAATAAGAATAAATAATAGTCTGTAGGAAAGTTGGTTGGAAAGTTTCAGGCGTGTCGTAGGCAACTCGCTCGTAGCGACGGAATGCTGGGGTCAAGTCATCGTTGATAAGGCTACACTATAGCCCAATCAACTTTGGCGCTCCTTATCGATGTCCTTACGGCAAGAGGCTATTGGTGGTAGGGGGACGGGATCTTTATGAGTGCGTTCTTCATAAGGACTATCAATTTGAAATGACCATTCATTTTCTATGTATTGTTCTCTGAGGGTATCCTCTGGAGCGTCCATTCCGGTCGCTCTCGTGCAGACCTGAAAAAATAGTGGTGGAACTGTTGTTTAAAGAGCTGCCAGGATGTCCAGAGTTCCAGACTGTATGGACTGTAACTTCAAGTAAGGCAGTCCTCAAACCGCACAGGCCGTTATGCAGCTCCTTTGGAGAATGTCATATCTGATAGTCAGCATCGTAGCATAGTTCTACAAGTTTCGGACTGAAGACGAGAGATTATGAGAAGAGTATTATTTAGAGCGACCCAAAAGTTCGAGTGCATCCAGGAGATACTCGCTGCTCATCTTCTTGCCATTGGTGATAGGATTGCATGATGGCTTAACTGTAAGTTTATGAAACGTTTATTCGTCACCAGTCGGCTCGCCTCCTTCCGTGATACGGCCCGGCTTCGCCGCGCTTACCTCCTTCTACACTGGATACTCAAAGTTATCCGGCTTTTATTTCACCTGTACACATAGTCAACGCTCCTTGAGCAATAACATCATACCTACTATTTTCGACACTATTACCGTCTATGAATGGTGGTAAGCAGCGTTGATAGACTGCGTTGATCAAATGCGCAGATGAGAGAGAAACCGGGTATTAGTTGAGCATTCAAACATATGCAAGCAGGTGGGCGCGACGAAGTAAGCAAAAGCCTGGCCCTATTAGAAAAGGAAGTTCGCGCCGGACCGGGCGCGCCGCTCAGTCACGAAAGCGACTTGGTATGAAATTTACCTGGCTGTACAAAGGGCCCAAAGTGTTGCCATCTCCATGCTCCAAAACGCAGTGAAAATAGGGACCCCGTGCTTGAGAACACGCTCCACCCACTGTGGGCGGGTCTCAACACACCACAGACATGCTGAACTCTCGCCATATGTTTCTCTTCACCAAAAGTTTTTCCTGATCCAAGCTTGACCTTACCAGGGAGGTCGTTCAGGACGTGGCGCGCTTTTTGAAAACGGTTTTTTGCATTGTGTAGGGGCACGTTCATGGACTACCAAACTGACGTTCATTTTTCCTAAATGGCTCTTTGAATACCAAAAAAGGAGTGAAGAAGAAATGTATGGAAACGGGTTGGTTTTGAGCCTCTATGGGCTCCAAATCACTTCCAACTTTGACCAGTGGCTGAGTAGTGGGTCCTTATAAAGGCACTATAGGTATCGAGGAGGAAAGTAGTCGCAAATGGGGTCTTATTTGCGGCACGTGATTGACAGCGAACGCCTCTGGGCGGCTTGTCGGGATGGTTTCTTCAATGATGGGAGCGGTGTTCAGCTACAACGATCGGATGGCCTAGTGGATAGCGTGGAGGATTCTCAATCGGATGGTAAGGGTGGGTGTTGATGGTTCGACTCCCCTCGGCGTGCCAATTTTTGCATTTTTTTAGTTTCGCTACCCTCGCCTCCATAAATGTCTCTGCATGAGGATAACATGGATATTTGCCATTTATGGGCAAATTCTTACCTGTAGGATCCGCGAGTTTAATTATAGACACTACTGTACAACTTTCGCCTTTACGATTAGGCAAGTTTGCTGCGGAAACGTGCCTTCTTTACTGTGTAAGTAAGCTGATGAGATTAGCAAATTGTTGGTAACTTAATTTTTATTTAGCTGTGGTGCCATTTGACTCCGATTTGCATCCACATCACTCTCCTACGGAATTCACTATGGAAATCCATACAAGGGACGTTTCGCGCTATCCTGCCGTCAGATTGCGTCAGCGCCAGAAATAAGTGTCAGAATCGTGTTCAGGACCATCAATAACCCCTATAGACGAAGAATCGCTCAAAAAATTTTCCGACCGTTTGGTTAAGGCGGCCCATTTGGTCGACGATTATGACCGAAGTCCCACACCTTGCCAAGGGCGGTGACGTAAAGATGACGTAGCGCGCCGCCGAGCAGCCGCATCGCGAATTCGCTGCACCAAAGGTCCTTCCATGCAGTTATAAGTCTGGATGCATGTGGAATACGTGAACAACCATCGTGGACCTTTGTCGACCCCTAGCGGGTGCTCACCGACGAAGGTGTCATTCTCCTCCAGCCGCAGAACAGAGTCGTTTAAGTTTCCAAAATTCCAAATGCACCTGGAGGGATGTCTGGATTTTTCTTTTCCCAGTGGTGCATCTTGTTGTCAGTTTTATGTTTACTAATCAGTAAATGGGAAGGTTTAAATAGCCATCAGGCGATAGGATTTCAGTGGAGAGGCTCGGTGTACACAATCCAATACACACACCCAAAAAGGTCGAAAAAATTTTTTGAGCGATTCTTCGTCTATAGGGGTTATTGATGGTCCTGAACACGATTCTGACACTTATTTCTGGCGCTGACACAATCTGACGGCAGGATAGCGCGAAACGTCCCTTGTATGGATTTCCATAGTGAATTCCGTAGGAGAGTGATGTGGATGCAAATCGGAGTCAAATAGGCACCACAGCTAAAATTAAGTACCAAATTGATAATCTCATCACTTACTTACACGTAAAAATCAGTTTTCGGCAGCAGCCTTGCCTAATTGTAGGAGAAAATTGTAATAGTGTTATAATACCGAGTCGCGGATCCTACAGGTAAGAATTTGCCCATAAATGGCAAATATCCATGTTATCCTCATGCAGAGACATTTATGGAGGCGAGGGTAGCGAAACTAAAAAAAAATGCAAAACTGGCACGCCGAGGGGAGTCGAACCATCAACACCCACCCTTACCATCCGATTGAGAATCCTCCACGCTATCCACTAGGCCATCCGATCGTTGTAGCTGAACACCGCTCCGATCATTGAAGAAACCATCCCGACAAGCCGCCCAGAGGCGTGTCAATCACGTGCCGCAAATAAGACCCCATTTGCGACTACTTTCCTCCTCGATACCTATAGTGCCTTTATAAGGACCCACTACTCAGCCACTGGTCAAAGTTGGAAGTGATTTGGAGCCCATAGAAGCTCAAAACCAACCCGTTTCCTTACATTTCTTCTTCACTCCTTTTTTGGTATTCAAAGAGCCATTTAGGAAAAATGAACGTCAGTTTGGTAGTCCATGAACGTGCCCCTACACAATGCAAAAAACCGTTTTCAAAAAGCGCGCCACGTCCTGAACGACCTCCCTGGTTCAAGTAGCGAACCACGAAATTTTTCAGCAGGAGCCTGCCCATCTCGAAAGCAAGCCCGCCCATTTTTGGGATGTCTCCTCCACTTCGTCCGCTGACCCCTTGTGGACCTCTCCATGCCACACCTGTCTTCTGGTGCCTTATACTGGCTCTGCAAAACTGTTTTACGTGATTTTTGACATTCGCGCCCGCCCACAACATCAACATCAGTTCCGCCACAGAATGGACGCGTAAATTCCCGCTCGAACCTATGCGGAATCTCTCTGCCAAATTTTTGCCTCGTTTTTGGCCGGTGCCTGAGTGTGTTATGGAAGCATTCTATATTTCTTGCGTTTTGGCATACGCCGCCTGCCATGACGCTCCACCTACAACGGCCTGTGCTACCCGAATCAAACAATTGCACCCCTCCTGACCATCCACATCCACTCTGTGTTTCACAGAATTTTTGTCCTTCTCCCCCCACCTCGGGCAGGCTCCGCCCACAACATATGCCCCACATTTCTCAATCGGCGACCCTTTGCTGACCTTAATCCACTTTTTCCCGGTCCCTAGCGGAGTGCCTCGCTTTTGCTCATTTGTGTTCTTTTTCACAAAATTCAATGCTTCGTGGTCAAAAGTGATCTTCCACTTTCTCAATCTAGTATAATCATTCAAAGCCATGTTAACCATGGCTTTGAATGATTATACTAGATTGAGAAAGTTCGTAACATGTTTGAGGGAACATGGACCCCTGCAATGTGCCGAGATCATCCCCCGGTGAGAGAGATAGCCGAGTGGTTAAGAGTGTGCAGAGGCAAAGACGTGCCTTGCAAAATTGCAAAAGTGGTGCCGTTATCAGCGTCAGAGTGATACCTCTTACATACGATTATCACATCTGTATGAGGTGTTAAAGGCAGCGCCCACGTTCATTTGATGTTCCCGCCCCCTCTCTGTGGATATAAATAGCGCCCCCTATGAAGCGATTGAGCTATATACTAGTTTGCATCTCAAAAAGACGAAAGGATAGCGCCCTTCGTTGTGAAGAGTCGGCCGCCCTGCCCCACCTGGCCAGCATAGGACTCTATGTAGTGCATTTTCCATGGTTTTTTCTGCTTTTTTTCTACATTTTTCGATCACGTATTATGTGAGCTCTATAACTCATTATTCTTGAAAGCGGGCTCAGCCTTTAAAGGCTAAGCCAAAGCAGTTATGGCAGCCAGGTGGGCGGGGCGGCATCCTCTTCACAAGCGGGTGGCGCCATCCTCTCGTATTTTTGAGCTGCGAAATTAGTACATCCTCCACCCTTGTCGACAAAGCTACGATATCTAAAGAGGGCGTAGGAATATCAAATGAATGCGGGCGCTGCCTTTAAGCAAGTTAAGGATGGAGTAAATGGGGTACTCTGACAGCGCAGCCTCTGCTCGTGCATTATTCCACCGCGAGAGTGACCCCTTTCTCTTCTGAGGCTGAGCTTTAGTGAAGGAAAGGATGTTCATCACAGGCAACCAAAATGTGAGCCGCTCGATATGAACGACGGAGTGATGACACCCACCGGAGTCGAAGCAAACATGTGAAGAGTAGCTCGTTACATGGGCGTCGAGCGGTATGCACTAAACGAATGCGATATTTGTGTGTAGGGGGTCAAACTACCTCTGGGAACAAGTTTTTGGCGAACTTGGTGATCTTGGATATTTTGGTGTCGGCGATAGTGGTGTGGGGTCAGTGCGTTTCGGGCCCAGCGAAGGTGATATTCAAGAGGTCACACTACCACAGTGAGTGGTACCTGTCTGCCCTCGGAAAAAAACATCGGTGAAAAACTAACTTGATTTTGGATGATTGTGGCAGAAAAAGGTAAACAGTGCTGAAATGTCTGAGTGCGCAGTGGCGTTGAAGTATAGTCCTCCCTCGAAAGAATGTTCAGTAATTGAAATAAATTCTTCTCATCTGTAAATGGCCTCATCTTCAGTGAATTTCTGCTTTCATTGCCATTCGAAATCATTTGGGAGAGGCATGAAAAAGATAGGCTCCCAGCTGCAAATTAGTTCTTTGCACACAAGATTTGTGACATGAAATTCATGGTTAAAGGAATTATCTGAAAATCCTTAAAAGGCCACATTTGATTATCCATCTTGTCTTCACATAAGCAGAAGACTCTTTATTTCGGCATTGTGGCCCTCCTTCTATGCAATTTCTGGCCTTCATCGATGACCTGCGTTCTAGTTTGCTATTATCGTCGGTAGCCGTTGACATTTCGTTGTGTGTGCGTTTGAGTCGGACTAGATGTCAAGGAAACAAAGGGGCTCTGGGCGGTGTTTCACCACGGGAAAATTCTCCGGAATATCCTTCAGGTTGCCAAGCCGGGTTTCCGGATAATTCTTTTCTCACCAAAGATATTTTCACCTCTTCGGAGTCAGTGTTAGCTCTGGAGTTTCCTGCAGCACTATCTATTGACCTGCACAGAAGTACTGACGATGGTGACTCGGCTTCAGTTAATGCTTTTGCTACTGCCTACTATCACAGAAGCTGGTTTCTTCATGCAAATTTTTGCGGATGCTGGATTGGAAGTCACTTGTCCATCTGGTTTGTCCTGCTGCTAAATTCCTTAATTTTGCTGGATTTTCTCGAAGTGCTATCTCAAAGTTTAACGTTCTAGGAAATCTCGTTTATATCCACCCTATATCGGAAGATCTGCAACAATGCGATCAGCAAATTGGGAATTATAATGAATCTACTTGTCCAGGAGGAACCGCATGTGAACGATTTCCAGTACTTGTACCTGGTTTTCAGGTAACCTTTCTTCTGATTGCTTGAACTGTGTTCACTTCTGCATCTGCAGATTAAGATAGTTATGTAAAAAAATGAAAAAGCCGGTAAGAACAAAGATGTTGCTTTTTCTACTTTTAATGATCACCTAATAGATAAAAGCTTCAATCATCTGTTTTCGAGGAACTCCCTGAAAAGCTTTAGTTCAGTATGGTACCACCACATTCTATTCCTACAATTTTTTTTCAAAATTATTGGTGTAACTGATTTTCAGTTCTATTCTTGTTTTCTTGTATCCGCTTCACCTGTGTTTCTTGCCTTATGGTTAGTGATTGTTCTCCATGACCAGTTCCGCAATTTCAGGATTACTGCTGCTGGATAAACAAAACCGACAGCGAAGCCGTCGAAAGCGCTTGTAAGTCAATAAATACGGAGTTGTTCAGAAAATAAAGGCTACGGTAATTGACCTTGAGTATGTCTTTTACGGATGTTTGGTTTTGTTAAGCTCAGTTGTCCTGCGCCACCCAATACTCTCATTAAACTTCTATGTGAGCTTCTATATGACGTGAATGTAGTTGCCTCTTAAAATAAGATATTTTATTCCAAGATGACCAATGACTAGGCTGGCTAGGGTGCGCTACAGACTCGGAATTATAACTCTGGATCCATGCCACACTGTTACTTCCATGCTGAACAAGAAATCAGTCGTTTACCTTTACCCACGTTTTTTTCCGGAATTATTCAGGATACGGGTTGTTCCGATTACCTACCGTTCACCTGTTGGAACTCTTGAGGCGCGTTCTTCGTGATTTGAATAATTCAGTCACTCGATGTGAGACTGCTACCAACGGTGCTCCATTGCCGGTCTTTGAATCGTGCTACGGTTCAAGGGAGATACATTTTGAAATTGATTGAATTAGCAGTTGCGGCGGTCCAACGATTAGCGGTGGAGCGTCGTCGGCCGCAGTCGAGAGCTATGAACCAGAGCTTATTATTGTTTATAAATGAGTTTTGTTTGAGTACCTCCTATTTATCATTTATCCAGTTACCTTTTATTATCATGATCAGATTACAGATTACTGGTGCGTTGGTGATTTGGTGGAATGTGGCCCGCATTTCAAGCGCTGTCCGGACGTGAAGTATCGAGTCAGCTTCCGCCCAGCCAACCACCCAGAAAAAAGCCTTCTTTTTTCCGGGACCGGCAAACTGCCAACATATTAGTTCGGTGGGGCCAAAAACACCTACCTATACAGTGGGGCCTAAAAAGACACTTTTTTCCTTGACTTTCAAATATGTTACGCTTTATTAACCTTTTGATTGGACACTCCCACCATCAAATTCAACAACACATTGTACACTATCACGATACTTCGCCAAAGCCTTCTGGAGAAATGCCATCAAAAGATTCTGCCACGCGATCGTGATATGGTGTCTGAGCTCGGCGAACTAGTTGATTTCTACGCCACTGTAGACTACCCTGCTCAACTCCTCCCGAATCCTGAGGGGGTTTAGGTCAGGTGACGCACTTGGATATTTTATCTTCTTCAGGTTCACAACGCCATTTGATTCCAAGTAGGCGAGAGTTGTTCCCACGCCCTTCGATCCCGTGTGCTGGCAACCAATCCTGTATGTAGCATGTAGCAGTACTAAATTTCCAATATGGTACGGGCGACGACATAGAGGCAGGATATTCTCCTCGAGTTGCTCGATGTAACAGTCAGCGTTCACTTCAGTCCGGGGTCCACGAAGACAATATCGGTCTTCCTATTCTCAGGAACTTCACCGCAGTCGCCAAGACGCTGATGCTGATGTTGGAGGTCTTCCAGATCAAGAGTGCTGGCCCCAGGTAGCTGTCCAGGTGACTCCATACAAGAAGTTTCGCAGCTGTTTGGAGGTGACGTGAATTCCATAGGCCTTCTCCAGTCAGGCTGCGATTGGAGATGGCTTCATATTTTGGTGTACATGAAGGTGATGGACGAGAGCCTGCTCCTGCTTATCGAGGAACATCTTGGGTATCTTCCATTCTGGTACTCGTATCCACGCCTTCTCTGTGCTGCTATTGCTATTCTTTATCGATATGCGTCTCGGGCGAAGTGTCTTTTTTGCCCCCCCCCCTGTACATTGGCTGGCTCCCGCGATTCATTGTATAGGGCCGTAGCGCATTCACTGAGTAACTACCATTCTGAATAGAAGTAGGGATCGCGCTGCATCTCGAAGAGCGATTGATGAACTGCTGAAAATTTATTCTTTTATAGCTTCACCTTCAACAAAACTATGTTCACTGTGACACATGGCCACTAGAATATATAAAACACAACCAGTAAAACATATGAAACTGCTTATGAAAAACAACAGTAAAGACTCTGAATGTTGAACAACTTCTACTTCACAATCTTGGTTTTTCAGCTCCGTCTACTAAGGAATCGCCATCGTTCAGTAGACGGGGAACTGCTGATAGAGGAGTGGTGGAAGCAATTATTGAACGACCTGAGTCACAGGAATCTGGCGGTATTTTCAAGCGGATATATGTGTTCCTAAATAAAAAAGCATATGAATCAGTTCAGAGAAAGAAGAAGAGTTGGAAGAGGTCAGCACGGTTAAAACACGAGCACGGGTGCGTACAACCACGCCTTTGCCGGAAGACGAAGACAGTGAGTTTGGGGAAGCAAGGTGCAGCATCGTGATTTGTGAAATGGTGGTGTCAGTACGACCGCCCCTCCTAAAAGAAGGTCTCGGTACGACCCCCCCCCCTCCCTTCCTTAACACCTACCTACCACTTTGTTACATGTT
>MU944710.1:0-12385 GCA_036418165.1 Cooperia oncophora | reverse complement strand
CACATCCGCTCAGCCTGAAACCGCCTGACGCCGGCGCCAAAATACCTCTAGGTCACCAAATCCGCTGAAAACTTGTATACGGAGGTTATTTGACATCTTGATTACAAATATCACATTCATTTTTGGCGCTGGCGCTGATGGAAGACGCTGCGATCATCTGCGCTCTGCTAAGGCTGAGCCTGACCTGAAGGAAATCACTCTTTCTCCCAGCCTTAGAAAGCGCTAAATGGCGCTGGCGTCGAAAAATAAATGTCATATTCGTGATCAGGGCATCAAACAACCCCATTATGCAGGTTTTTATCGATTTGATAAAAAAGGGTGTGGTGCCAACTTAGCGCCTTGTCTATACGTAAATAGATCAAATTGTACCTTGGGTATCCCAGCCAGCAGAGGGTCGTGTTTGATCGCCGGAGGGCGGGATTTCGTGTTCTGAGAATTTTTTCTGAGAATCTTTTTTCGGTTGTTGACGTTGGTCCTCCGCCTCGACCGAAGCTTTTTGGAGAAAACTGGAGAATTTAAAAAAACTCAGAGAAGTGGTAGGAAGTTGGAAGAATTTAGAAGGGTGGTAAATAAAATGGTGAATGGGAAAGGGGGAGGGGTCCAATATAGAGATTCTTGAATTTGAGGTCGTATTTTGCAAAAAGTTGGCACTTTTAAACTGTTACTACCCCAAAATCAAAAAAATTTTTTTGCTGAAACTTTGCCCACAGAGGTAATTCGGTGTCCTGATCACGAATATAGCACTCGTTTTCGGCGCTGGCGCCAATTGGCGCCAGTTTGGCGCCGCCACCTTTCTCACCAAATTCGGTGTAAATTTGCAGTAGGGTTATTTGATGTCCTGATCACGAATACCAAATTAGTTTCCAGCCCTGATGCCATTTGGCACCACTAGGCGCTAATTTGGCACCACACCCTTTTTTATCGAAATCGATAAAAATGGGAGTTTTTATGGGGGTTTCTATGCCCTGAGCCCCTGAATCACGACCATATGAATATTTTCGACGTAATATCGTATGTATACGTTTTTTTACGTATAGGTTATGCCTTCTCACCACCTCCTCTGCATGGGTGCACAGTGCAGTGCGCACGTGGAGAAGAGAGCGATCGGCGTTGAAAGAAACGTTTCCTATTCTCGCTAGACGTGAAGCGCAAAGCCCAGATCGTAATAGCAAATGTTCATGAATACTCATGAATGTGCTTGAAATGTGCGCCTAAAAGCAGTCGAAGGAAGAATTCACCACGTTCTGAAAATGACGCCGATTTGTGTTTTATGCTGCAATGGATTTACGAGCCTAAGTTGAAGAATTTGTGAGCACGCTCACGTTTGTCTGTATACTGCAAATCTCTGAGATGCGGTGGGCGTGGCTGCGCAGTTCAATTCAGAAGTCCCGGCGGCTGCGATTCCGGCAAGATATTTTCATTTCGGAACAATTGTCCAGCACAAGACAAGGTGAATGTGTCTAAAATCGTGATATCCCAACAAAATCCATCCTATGTCATGTTCAGATGAAGGACGCAGCCACGCCCACCGCGTCTCAGGGTTGTGGATTTTACCTTGAGGTGATAAAAAAGGAGGAATAGGTGCCTCTTTTGTGGGGGCAAAGGGGGAAGGGGAGAGTGAGTCGCAATGAGTCGCCCAAAAATCTCAGCGCAAGGTTGTACCCTGTTCCCACAGCAAATTCAACCGTGAACGTTATTCTCCCTTTGGGCGATAAATATGTCACAGTGACAGACAACAACTTTAGTAAGGTCTACAGAATGATCTTTGTGATTCCGCTACCACCTATAGGACAGCCACAATAAATGGTGAACACTCAAGCAGAACCGGCGCCCAAGGTTTTGACGTAGGGCGTTGTTCACAACCTGCGACCCTGACAAAGAAACAGCATCTACGAAAAGACTTCGATACTCATTGATTGGGAGGATCGGCGATCGCCGTGGCGATTGGTCGGTTCTCCCGCTAGCCGATTCTCGCTGTGAGGGTCCAGAGATATTTTCTCATCGCGTCTACTGGCCAAGCAGTGGAAGGAGAAGGAAAGGGAAAAGGGAAGAGAGAAGGAAGGGAGGAAAAGAAGGAAGGAGGAAGGAAAAAGGAAAGAGGAGAGAAGCTTCGCGGTTGACAAGTGTCCTGAGACGGGCGTCGCGCCAAACCTGCCCACTCCTCTGGCACGCCCCCCGTCCACAGTGAACAAGACTGTACCACGTGATGGCGAGACGGCAAAAGATTGAGTCTATAGGGTTATTTACAAATATAGGTAGCAAAACTGCAACCTGCATTTCACAAGCAACTTATGAGCAGGTAAAGTTTGTAATGGTGCAGTAGGGTGGAGGCTTGGTGGTGAGCTGTGAAGCATAAGCGAGGAATCGCATACGTCGAATCGAGTCGTGGTGGTTCAGTGGTAAGGTTCGACGTTCGACGACTCGATTCGACGTATGCGATTCCTCTTATGCTTCACAGCTCACCACCAAGCCTCCACCCTACTGCACCATTACAAACTTTACCTGCTCATAAGTTGCTTGTGAAATGCAGGTTGCAGTTTTGCTATCTATATTTGTAAATAATCTATCGATATACCTAGGTTTCCATTCGAAATTTCATGGTAATTTAGCGGACTTCCCTAGTTAGCATCAAGGTCTGCACCCGCATAGTGTACACCCTCCTCACTGAAAAGGGCGAGATAAGCGACCCACGGAGGCGTGACTCCCAACCACTTTGATCTTTAGGCTCTGCAAGACAATGGCTTACACGGTGAGTTACGTGGCGCAGCGTTGATGTAGCGCGCGGTCGTCAAACGGGCCCCACCTCCCGCGTGCCAGGAACTATTTGCTTTTCCAGGCTAATTTAGTCATATTTTTTCCACCTTGTGAAGATAAGGAGCTGCTAATCTGGGAAAAAGTAGCCAAAACAGTGAAAAGTTGGAAAAAATGACTAAATTAGCCTGGAAAAAAGCAAATAGTAAACAGCTGTCGCCGGGCGCCTCCTACCTCTACTTTCCTCTACTTCCCCTTGGCCACCCTGCGACCCCGTTGAACGACCGCGCCTCAATCAACTGCGCGGATGAACGAGGGTACACGGTGGAGTTACGTCCACGCAATTTGTACTCAGCGTCGTAGGACGATTGCATATGCTTGTCGATTGCCTTGGCTTGTCGAATCTTTTGCGAGCTCATTAGTTGTTTCCCTTGGATTATTTCCACAAACAAGTCAAAGCAGTATAATCTTGAGAAGATGCGTTGTAGAGAGCTGCCTTAGCTTCAGCGATACATTTGTGCTGGTGGCAAAAGCCCGTCCTGCAAGCTACTGTTAACTCCTGATTTGCATGCTATAAATTTTCGAAAGGCTATATTCTAATGTTTTCGCTCTCGATTGTTGTAATTTGGCATTTAGTGCTGGAAGATGCAAAGAAACGATTTGTGAGCAAGGGTTCCACAGGGTGTCATGTGGCCAGCAAGTCCGAAGAACTTGTACAGGCTGCGCAACAGTCAGGGAGGGGTTTTGTTAAGGGGGCAACTAATGGCATCTGACCCCGGCTTGTACGCTATGAACCGTCTGTATGGTATGTATGGTACCCGCGGGCTCAATTCACGTGAAAGCAATCATGTGTAAAACAATTTATCCATTATGTACAAACGCACCAATCCATTGCACACAATTGAACATTTAACAACAAATCATTCGCTTAAAATGAATAGATGAAAAAATATCACAGCGACATTAATAAATTTAATTTAATTGATTAACGCATTTGGAAGAAAGTAATGAGAAGAAAGAATTTAGTGATTAAGAGTAACCCATATACTCTGCACAAACAACATGTACACACGGATGAATATCAATATTTAATGCTCCAAGAAAAAGAATCGTCTTTTCAGAAAGTGATACCCAAAGCAAGCCGTAACCTGACTCGAGAAAATTACCGAAACTCTAACCTAGATTCTACTAGAAATCGCAAGATTTGCTACGAGAAAAGGCAATGACAAGTGAACAACTATTAGGCTAGCAAAAGATTGTTACAAGCATGGAACAAATCTACAAAGGAATGATCGCGAAGCTCATAACTCATCTATACCACGGTAACCAACTAGCATTTCTTTTCGGAATTCGTCGATCTCCTTGATGCTGGACGAGTACCTTCCAAGACTTTGGAACAACGAAACCACTTCATTCCTTAAAAGAGTGCAAAATAAATATTATACAAGGAGCCGGCAGCTCTCCAAAACTGTCTATCCCTGACAGCTAGACTGAAGTGCTCAGTTCTGTGATATAAAGGCGCATTATAAAAGCACATTCTACGCTAACTTTCGTATTACAGAAGCTACCGAAGAGCTCGGCTTAAAGGCACGAACCGAGTTCAAAAATGGTAATTTGTGTAACTCAAATACTGATAACAAGATCATAAATACAACACTCAAGAAAAACACATTAAAAACAAAATGCTTCATGTAGAACCCCATCGCGAACCGCGTTTGCACATGCACAAGGCGGAAAAAAGGTGTGGTCGGACGAGTTCTCACTCAATGGTACCAGCTCCCTTTTATCACCCATTTTGACCATTCGAAACAGAGCTAGCAGAGGAGCAACCGCTCCACTAGAAGGCTCTAGGAGTGAAAGTTGGGAGTTGCGGTGGACATGGGGCGGGGCGGCGGCCTCTCCGCGAGCGGGCGCTTTCTTCACGTATTTTGGAGCTGCGAAAGTGGTACATTCTCCACGTTCGCAGCCGCGAATGACATCTTCAAAAAAGGCGCATGAATATTAAATGAATGCGGGGGTGCCTCCAAGGGCTCACTGGTACCGTTGTGACATCAACAATCGAGATCTCACTCTGAAACGCACTCTTTTGGCCATACGCTCACTCACTGAAAGAAATTACGAAGCTCTTATCTAGGGCGTTTTCGACGGTTCCGTTTGCATTTTCATTCTCTCTTGCGGGTCACTTAATATCTTCCCATCAGAATTAATACCACTCCCACGCAAAGTATGTCTTCTTCAGTGCCTTGAACATCATGTGAAGCTGCTGTTCAAAAAACTTACCGAGTCAACTGGAACGGAGCATTTACTATGGATCCTTTAGAATTAACCATGTAGTGAGAATGTGGTAGATCTGAGAAAAGGATTTTCAGTGCGGTACCCATGCCGTGAATTTGAACCTGAAACAAAGAATGCCAATTCAAGTGAAAGAGCAACGAAATGCTAACAATCGTGTGGTAAAAACCATGGGTAAAACAGGGTAAAACGTAGGGCAAAATATTAGAGTTACTTGAAAGAAGTCCAGTACTCACTTTTCCCCACAACCGGCATTTATCGCAAGCAACACAATCCATTATCCGTGAAATATTGAGGAAATGTGATCTGAATTCCTCTCGCAGTTCGCGAGCATGTGCTTCTACACCCTAAAAAAGTCTTCCTATTAAAAGAAGGCCATCCAGAGAACGACTCGGAAATGTTCTGGAACGATCAACTTGACAGTACCGTAAACAGCTCATGTTCATCGAATTGGTCTGGAAACTGTCGAATGATGTCCAACAACTCATCGATCGCAACACGAGTTTCAATGTCCTCCTGGAAAAAAAACTTTATTGATAAAAGGATGACATGACGTTCCTCACCGCCTCCATTATTCATTCGAATGGCAGGGAGAAAACTTTAAATGCAACGCGAAAATCACAATGCAAGACCCACATTAACGCTTTGGGTCATACAAGGGGTGTTCAATGTATTCTCGGTATAGGTATGAAGTAAAACGCAGAAAATTCCGCAGAAAAAAATTATTTTCCAATGTAGCCCCCATAACATCATTACACTTGTTTGCTCGGGAAACTAACTCTTCAATAAAATATTTTTCCTCCTTCTCCCCAAAATGTGCATTAATTGCTGCCTTCATCTCTTCGATGTCAAAAAAAACGCTTTCCACGAAGAATTTTTTAGGTTGGGGAAAAGAAGTAATTCCTAATTTCCTAAATTTCTAATTCCTAAATTCATTTCATTTTCTCAATTTTCTTTTCATTTTTCTCAATTTTTTTTAATCATTAATAATCTCCTCAACACTGCGCATCAATCATTCTGATACTCTTGCCCCAAGGATAATTAGAGCAGCATTGATGATAATTAAATGGAATTTTGTATTTATACTCTCACGGAGTGTTGTTACTTACTGAAGTAATTCATATCCCTTCGTCACTGCTAAATTACCCCGACACCGAGAATAATTTCAACGGCCCTCGTATATAGGCAGACAAGAAAAATGCGTTTTGTATAAAAGAATCGGGTGTAGTGCAACAGGTTTAGTTCTGCCGCGACGGAGAAAAAATCATGGAAGTGGAAAAAATCAAGGAAGTCACGCAGGCGCATTTGCCCACGACCTCGTTGGTTCTCTGCGGAAGAGCTGCAGAAGGACGAGTCCAGTAGTTGTGAATAATTCCGGCAATTCATACAGTAGTCGAAACGTAGAACTTCTGCTCTACACTCAAAGATTTACTGAAGGTGAGCAGGATTGGGTCAGGAGTAGAGTATGGAAAATAAGAAAGTCTGGTCAAGTCTTAGAGTAACAAATCTCAAAATGAATCCGGAGAGAATATTGTGCGGAGCTTGGAAAGATATACCGTGATCCCAGCCTTTTAATGGGATCAGTTTTTCTTTGCTGCAGTACAGCAGTCATTTATTGGTAAGCACCACTTCCTAGTTAACTTGAAAACTATGATTTCAGTAGAATCAACGTTGAACATTGAATTACCTTTTCATTGCCAGTGTAAAACAGCTCTTTTTGCAAATAAGGTCCAACTTTCAGAAGAGCACGCAGCTCCAGCAGGAACACAAAATAAACATTTTTCAATCTGCAAAAATCGGAATGAACACGCAAAAATAAGCTTGAAACCAACATATGAAACAAATTCATCAAAATCCTAATCCCTCGTACACAAATACAACTCGAGAGTGTTGCATCACCGTAGTCAGGCAGCGTTCAGACTTCGCGATGACGTGCGTCGAAGCGCTGTGACGTGCTTCGGCGCGCTACAATTGCAACAGCGCTTCAATTCTGTAGACGCAAACATAGCTGCAGACAGGAATCGATCGGCGCCAGCCGTTTCTATTTCGTGAGAGAAAGGATAACGAGAGGGCAGGTACTGCGTTCACTCTACCTGGGTGCCGATCGGCAACAGACTGCGTGGTTACCCGTATACGCCTAATCACGCTGTCTGTTCCATCCGGTTGTTCCTCCCATACTTTCTCAATGCACAAGCGACCGGCGTCAATCGCTTCTCGTCTGCGACCGCATTCGCTCTATAGCACTGGAGCGCTGTTGCAATTGTGGTGTGTCGAAGCGCGTTGCAGCGCTTCAACGCACGTCTTCGCGAAGTATGAACACAGCCTTTGACTCACTTACCGTTGTGGTCCCTCCCAGCTCCATTTCGTTCCGAATCGCCCGGCAAACATCTCAGTATTGCGGAACCATGTTCCAGGTCCGAATCCAGCAGGTGCTGAAGTTAATAGTTGACTTCAACGACAAGAAAAGAATGTACCTCACGACTTACCAGGTTTGTAATTGTATGCCGCTATTGATATTGTGATAGCAGAGTGGAAACCCGAGATGAGTCTATAGAAAACTCTTTTCTCCAAGCATAACCCTGAACAGCGTTCGTTAAGCAAGGGAATTTTCACGAGGAGATTGTCTCCCAATCCAAACGAAGGGAAAGAACATAAGAGGAAGAGAGTAATATTCGACAAGAAGAAACCCTAGCGCGGAGAGCGCACTGAAAACTTTAAAATTCAGACCTATCGACACTGTGTGACATGGTTCGTTACCTTACAAATTATCCAATGAAACGGTTCTCCGAAGAAGTACATTATAGTTTGCATCACAGACTCAACTGCAGTCGCAGCATTTACTAATAAAGCCCACAGCCTCATAGCAGCCATCTCTGCTTGTGTCATACACAACCACCATAACAAGCGTGTGGATGGGGCTCTGTGGGCCCCCTTCTACCGAGTATGGCCGGAATTCAGCCTGTGGCGATAGTGCTATCAGAATGACAAGATTGCCATACAGCAAAGGCCCACAATAGTTGCATTAAGTTGAAATGTTCTACGTAGACACTCATGAAAAGACTTGGTAAAAATATTTCAATACGTATTTTCTGATGTACCCTAGGACAACAAAGTTAATGATATGTGAAGGGTTACATTTTTTTGATTTTTTTCCTGTCCAAGTATCTAAGCTTAACGAAGTAAAGCTCATCATGTAATTACAAAAGGAGGAGTTGCAGTACTCTGCAGTTCACTTGAAGGACTAAGCCAAACGCCCTATTATCACTAATCGCAAGAACGTACATACAAAATAGCACTTTAGAGAGAGAATATACTGGTGTAGCGAATCTGACGATAGGCACTTAAATTTGAAGTCGAATGTGGAAAAAAGTGAGCGAGGTGGACAGGTCGCGACCCTCATTTTGAACTGCCCTATGATTCGCAGGCATGCACCTTATTCTTATTCTCTCCTCACGCGCCTAAGGGGGTCACAGAATAGCTGCAGGCGCCCACGGCGCAGCACGTCCTGGCGACTCGTGTCTCGGCGTACCAAGGCTTTGGTTTCGTTCACACTTTGCGTCAGCCTGAGCGACTAGGGAAGTATAGGAATCGATCTAATGTACGCCAAGGCCAGCGCAGGGCAGCGTTCTGCGAGCGACTAGAAAAATGTGAATGCATATTAGTCTGTCGTGTTTTGATCGTACGTTCAGCGTTTTTGAAGCGGCGCTACAGACAGTTTTGACCGTTTTTGCGGACATCTAGAAACGGCTTCCCATACCCTAGAAGATACCCATGCTAGTCTCTTGAAACACATCCTGTTGAAATGATGCCGTAGCCTCCAAACACGGTGACGCAAATATCGAAGGCATTAGAGCACGGCCTAGAGCAGAACGCAGAAGCGTCGCCATGCGGCCATCTTAATCACGTTGAGAGAGCCACGTTGAAATAATTCGCACTTCAAAACAACATTACGCGGTCCTCCAAAAGCACTGCATTTGCGATACGCCGAAAAAGACAAGCGACCACAAATCGATTTTAGGAAATAAAGGTAATCCTGAAAAACTACACTACCACATGTGTTTTCGTAATCTGTGGGCCTGCTGAATGGCAACTTCGTCATGCTCTCTAAAATAGTGGAAAAGAAAAAGTGTGACAGACCATGGAGATTTCCGAAAAGCTTCGAAAGATAAAGACAACACAAAGAAACACACATTTTCCACGCAAACCCACTATTTCTAACAACGACGAAATGCCTTGCTTAACATACCTTCTGCAAACACTAATTTGATGAAAAAGAAGTACTGGTATTAAGTGAAAGGCTAGATTATGTTAACACACTGAGCAACACTGAACACACTGATTGTGAGAAAAAACTCTTCTTGCAAATAAAAATTTTTAGTGAATTCCGAAAGGATAACAACGAGGAAAAACCATGGTAAGAATGGAACATACCGAAGTTGTCGGGGTGCATCAGAAAGTTTTTGTCGAACTTCATGTCGGGTCTGAAGAAAAGAGGAAAATAAGGCAATAGTTCAGTAAGAAATATTCAAACATGTTCTATTAATGATGAATGCGCATTAGTATACCTTAGAGGGAGGAGGTAAGACACGTACCGATTCCTGGAAACGTGCCGGGCCATTTTGTGGGGACTTGAATACTCTTGCAGGATTACGAAACGCTAAGGGCTTGATAGCCACGGAAACTTCTGAGTAGTATTTTCCTATCCAAGACACAGGGTAGCATCGTGAGGCGTGAAATGTTGCTATCATTACGACCTTCTTGGAATTTCATCCACTAGTATGCCATTAAGAACACCCCAACCCCAAGGCAAATACGACCTCCTGCCCGGCGATCAAGTAAGAGCCTTTGATGGGATTCTCCCAACGAGTTAGACAGCATTTATTGTCAGGAAATTACGAAGAAGCGAGCGCTAGCCAGGAGGGTCAGGACTCGTTCTCAAGCACAGGAAAGAAGGAGCGAAGGAGTGAAAGACTATGTGCAGAAAGTGATCAGGAATCGAAGCCCGTGCTAAGTGACGTAGCTCCGCAGGGTTTACAGGAATTTGAAAGACATAAGAACTAACCAGGAAAGGTCAACAGGTCAGCCTGGCCATTTGCAATGAGATGCACATCACTGTACTCATCTTGACACGTGAACTCATCTTCAAAATTTGCAGAACGATTCTCTGAGCGGAGTTATGGAGGTTTTTCTTTGTTTTTCTTCTTACGGGCGCGCTGGCGCCGAAGCGTTGGCACATGTAGCGCGACTCACAGCGCTCTTCGCGCAAAACAGGTATCATATTCGTGTTCAGGGGGTCAAATAACCCTACGGGCGTCACACCTTAGCGAAGTCTTAGGTTCTACCTCGATTTCGAAAAAAAAAATGGGGTATGGATAGTCATGGCTGACTGATAACCAACAGCGATACCATGGCTAGCACACTGGTGATTTGACTGGTTCTTCGAACTGAGAGGCAACTCCGTTCACGTCATGGCTTCAACTAACACAGCAACCGCTACCTGGCTTACTTATCTTGTGCCGCCTTGACATTCAGTTTCTCTTCACTACTGAGAGAAATGGCTCAGTTCCGCAGACCAGCTCATCAATGGTGTATACGTGTGTGAGCTCCAATTTGCGGCAGTTACCCATGGAATGAGCCATACATTTTCTCTAAGTTGAGGTTGAAAGATCTCAGATTCAGCCTAGAACTTGTCCCCAGGGGTAATTTAACCCGTGTGAACATGAATATGATGGTATTTCATTGCAAAAACCCTTGTGACACGTGTTACGAGGGGTACAAGCAGAAGCACTCTTTCAGGCCACAATGGGTCTACACTTTCAAAAAAACTGATCGCAGGTTCCCTTATAGGGTAGTGCAGGCGAGCAGAGATGTTAGAAGCTTTGTCGGCTATGTTCTTGGACAAATGCAAAAAAAGGGACCTGCCCCGGAACCGATCCTACGACGTCTCGCCTAAGAAACCCGCTCCCTACCCGTTGCGCTCTGCTACCACGTTTCAGAACGACTCCATACATAAATGTAAAGACGCTTCCACGTTTCCTCGCGATAGCATGTGAAACGACCATGCGGGGATAAAACCCTCCATAACTCCGTTCAGAGAATCGTTCTGCAAATTTTGAAGACAGTTCTGAGTTCACCGTCCCAAGACGCGTACAACGGTGTGCAGCTCATTGGAAATGGCCGGGCTGACCTGATGACCTTTGGTAAGAAGGAAGATTGCATCCTATTTTGTAAATCTGAAAGAACACTTACTTGAAGCAATTCTCCTGATAAATGCTTTTCCATACACGAATGGCTGAATCTCCTTTGTATCCCGTGTATCGTTCCGGATTCTTCGATAAATCAACATAATGCATATCGGAAGAGTCCTCATCTAAAATACGATGATAACTAAGCAAAACGCAACGACACTGTAATTGGGAAAGAGGGGACACGGATCAAAGACCATGATGAATATGACTCAGTCAACTCCAAAACCAAAAATCAATTTTTTTTTCTGGTCCCAAGTCGAAAACTCAAAAAATTAGCATGTCCATAAAGCTGCGACGTAAGCTCCAAGCATGACACTGTGAATTTTGTTACATTAAAGGGTTAAATCCCAGTTCTAAGCACGCGAATCACCCTTAGAGCGTAAGACGAGAGAGAAAGGGGGGGGGGGAGAGAGGCGAGCATGCACTTTACTTTTGCCAAAAGGTAGCATGCCGCCCGCACGATATAAGTATGCGGTTTTGTGCGCTGTCTACTCAGAAATCTGCTCGAGGAGCTCGACGATTGCGGTGATAATGCGGTTGCCATAGTTGACAGGAACGGTAGGTCCAAATGGAAATTGGACACACACCGTTTGGTTACGAACCTATCTCCCAAATCTGCTCCGTTTCTTTCTGAACAGGGTTTAGCTATCTGAATAGAGGAAGCATATTCACGTTCAAAATAAATTTAGGATGTAGGGCTGCTTCGAATGTGAGACAAAGTGCAATCGAGTTACACACGTGAGACCAAACCGCATGACCGCTAAGTTACGGGGCGACATTCGAAGCCACCTTAACGACGGAAATTCGTTTTGAGTGTGTGTATGCTCCCCGCAGAAACTTCCGCAACTTTGTTCATACAGCTTCGCAGCAGGTATGGAGTCAGCTTCTCAACCACCATCACAATCCAAAGACACATCAGTCGATCTATTTCTCATTTGAAAAGTCCACTTTGACCTAGCAATCCCTCCTCCCCCCCCCTGAGCTACATTCATCCGAGTTAGCTACCCTACGATCGTATTCTCAACTATCCATGCTTTCACAACCAGCAGTCTGTATCAGCGGGTTCAAACCTGCGCATTGGTCGACGACCGCGT
>MU944708.1:0-22541 GCA_036418165.1 Cooperia oncophora | reverse complement strand
TCCGCTGAAGAACCCTAGCGATGGAAAGGGGGGGGACATCGCTGGAGGAATGGGAGAGCGGACGGATATCAGATCTTCCGGCACAGGAGTACCCGGTTCTTCATAGGTTGGACTGCACAAGCTTAGCTGAGTATCATTCGGTGCCCCCACCGAGCCGAACCATGACAATCATGATTTTTTCCTTTCCCCGGTGGTTCACTTTGAGTGCTTTCTTTGATACAAATGGTCTTCTCTTTTCTGGTGTGCCTACACTTTGCTGACCGCGCATTAAAGTAATTTTTTATTTCAAATATGCATCGATTAGTGCAGCTGCAATCTGAATAAACATCGATTACGTAGCGCGATCCAGGAGGTTTTTTGAATTGTGCTGTTTGTGCTCCAATCTCAAGGCATCATTCGTAGCCTGTAGTTAGTGAGTAATAATTCATAGGATCGCCAGCTAGTGGCCGTTAGGGTACATAATGGGAAAGTGGGAAATTTCTGCCCCCCCCCCATACCCCACCCCAGCCTTCCAGGCGATCAAATAAGACGTCTTTCCTCCTCGACATGGCCTTCATAACAGTGGAATACACCAAAGAAGATGCTTGCAGTTGAGTTCGTATTCGCCTTTTTAGAAGTTTCATCACATAAAGTTTTCTTGCGGGAAACGCTATAAACCGGTAGATGGAATCCAGTTTGTGGATAGAAGATTAGTGAGAGTGAGCGAGTTGAGCTACATGTTTTTAATAACCAGAAAACTGTTCCTGGCGCTGCAACTAACACCGTGTAAATTCAGAAAAACCTGATCGCACTTTGTCAGTAAGCTTGAGAAAGGCGAATAGACTCTTCTTCATAATTTCCTTGCTATTGGCAACGTGGGTTGCCAACAGCGCCTGTATGGGAACTCTGATGCTATCACTTTCTCATTAGAAAACTTCCTTTCATGTCATACGTGAACCGAAAAGGGCGTGATTGACCCTCAGACCGTACGTCTAGCGAGCGAGCCACTTGCCGCTACACTTTCTCTATCCTTTTAAATATAATTTCTATTCTTTGATCTTATACCGAGAACCATCTGAGAAGTCCAGTCCTATATTCCGCTCGATAGGGTAATTGTAGCACTTCTCCTAAATGTTGAGTCCTGTGATGGCACTGAATATGTACTTATATGTCTGACTAATCAGCCAACAAGTCAGCCGAAAAAGAAGCTCATTAGCTCCTCTCTCAATGTTAGAGCAGCTGGTCAGGCATCTCACGGGTTTCATACACAGCTCTTCAAATCTTCATTGCATCTGGTGAAAAACTGAGTTCTCTGTCTTAGTTTAGGCCAAAGTCTGCGCCCTCCTTTTCCCTCTTAGGCTTCAGGCCCAAAAGTTTGAGCCTCAAGCCCTTCTTCAAGTCTGTAAGCGCTATGGTCATATCAGCGCCAACGTTGAAAATATAATACTTCCAAGGGTTACCACAACAGGGTTTTTTAACGATTCTTCGCGAAGCGGCTTTTTTTGCCAATGGGGCGCGAAGCGCTCACCTCACATATTCTGCGCACAATGGACATCATTACATGCCCGCCCCCAAGTAACTCCGCCCGTTTTTGCCGCGACACAATTTAAATTAACATCAAATACATTTTCATGTTATGCTAGTTTTTCACTATTTTCACCTGTTACACAAAATTCCAAAGGATGTTATCAAATAACAGCTGGTCGATCCCCTAGAGAAACTACCCCCACCAGATACTTGTTTGGAGTCTTTTATGTGTTGTAGGAGCGGGGTCCGCAGCCGCACGCAGGGTGCCATTTTGACGACAAGTGAGTAGCAAAGGTTTGGAAAGCTGGAAACCCCGTGCGCTTAATATAAGTACTCATGTGCGCGCGAGTACGGCATAAAGTTGAGATTTATCTTTTCCCGCTGTATGAGCTACTATGTGGCGCTCGCCCTCGCTTGTTTGGCCTCTTGCTCGCACGTTGAGTGTCTCTGTGTATCTTTTCATCGCATGCTCATGCGTTGCTGATGAACAGTCATATTTGAGGCGTTTTGACTTTTTGCTCCGCTTTTTTTTTCCACCATTGCAAGCAACCTGCTAATTTCGACCGATTGTTACTATGTACTGATTCGCGCCAAGATGCCTCGATGTGTCTCCGCAAGCGAGTCTAGTGTAGCCCATCGCCCGCAAACTTGTTATTGCACAGTGGGTTTCTTAAAGCCATTCAGAGGTATCCTGACAATTAAAACTCCCCATGAGAAAGGTATTAAGGGTCGCCACAGAAAATATGTGCAAGTTTCGCGTCAGAGAGTCACAATGTAGGGGAGCAACGGCGCAAGCCTGCACAAGTGACTCCGCCTTTGCTAGCCGTGTGCTCTGTCGTCGTTCCTAGCTTTCACGTTCTCCTCGCCTTTTTTTGTAGTCTGTCTGTCTCTCATGCATGAGGAGGCCCCAGCAATCTTCTCCTTCGCACGAAATAGATGAAGGAGATAAGGAGGTTTTCATTCTGAGCCGTTTTTATCGGTTTTCTTTGCCTTGTGCTCCATTGGTTAGAACAAGCACATACACCGTCACTTAGTAACCTTTCGACGGCTAAATCTGCTCATTAGGATAACTGGGGCAGAGCATGTATTCTAAGAATTACGCGAGTTGTTGTTTTGTATGTGTTTTACTTCTGAGACATTTCACAATGTTGGCTCGGCATTTGAGAAGACATTTCCCCTTTCCCTCCACAGTAAAAACACTGTTGCCAATTTTTGCAGAATTTTCATGGGAAGCGAAACACCATCTATTCGCCCGAACGTCAAATCGAAAGGGGAACTAGTGGTTAGTATTAGGAAGGAACACCTTATTTGAACGGGACCGCCTATGTTTGCGTTAAATAAAAAAATACTACGAGAATAACCTATTAAAATTTGGTGAATTGTGGCGGTCGGCTAAAATAGCCCACTGACCCGTATCTGAATAATCCTTTCGCGCTAAAATTGTGTCCTAAATTTTCAAGCAATGGCGTGTGAATCGCTTTTTTTCCGGCGTTAGAGTAGTCAAATTGGGACAGTTGAGATATTGTTGCTTCGATTTCTCAACTTTTTCGATCATAGCACAAAGGAGTCCACCTAAAAATCCATCAGTGATATGTTCCCAGATGTTTTTGAATTATGATGCCGTTATTCATACTGACAGATGGTGGCGACCTTTGTTACCATTTTCAAGTTTGAATTATGTGGGAGTTGACGTTTGTTTGATATCGTGACCTTTCTTCCTTCCATCAAATCCTATTTCTCCTAGTCTTTTTGATATGTTCTAAACTAATCTTGAAAGTTCAGCGATACCTAACAACGCGTCCCCTAATTTTTAGTCGGTTGATCCTCCATTTTTTAGATCTCACTCTGAGAATTACTAAGATTGAATCTCCAATACTTGAGGTGTCGTATCGTGGTATCTGGGAACAGCACTGCGTCGACAACCCTCTAGTCCGATGGGGAGATTCATGCTGGGTTTTCTTTATTCGCCAACGTCAGAGCTACCCTTTGGTCTGATTTCCAGCTACTTCAGCCCATTTTTCCAGAATCTACTGCAAACGGCGGTTGCAACGGAAAGAACCGCCGATTACCCGAAAATAATGAGCGGCATGGTAAATAGTATCGTTCAACAGTTTGCCTTTTATTATTACTCTTTTAATATGATTATGTTTAATGTCATAATTCTTTCTAAAAGCCTTTATTTACTCCCGAACTGGATTTTACTCTGGATTTTATTCAAGCTTTCCTCTGCAAAGGCCTTTATTTAGGCAAATGTCGGCTTGCCGAGCCCCAGGGATAGAGGGGGTAGGGAAATGGCACACTTTCCCTGGTTCCTCCTTGCTGGTTATTGTTAACTAACTGGTCTGACTTTGGTGAGACCTGTAAACTCTTGTGAAGCTGTGAAGTGGTAAAAGTGAGCTAATTCAGTCACAGGAACTTACAGGTCTTCACAAGACGACCTATCGATGCTTCGCTGGTTACCCTTGGTGCCCCCACATTGCGAACTGCGCCAAGGCCCACACAGTCCTTCATAGCTTCATTTCCTTGCTCTGAATTAATTCCAGAGAAGCCTGAACAAATTAGAGTTTTCTCCGCTTTCTAACTGCCATTCCAACCGGCAGCTTATTAATGGAGATACCCATATTCATGTTTGGAACGGATAAGCGAACGGCTTCAGAGACGTTCCTACGTAATCCTTCAGATACTCGTTCTCATTTATTTCTTTCGCCCTTTACAAGCTATACTAATACAAGCTATACAAAGGAATGAGGAAGTGGGTGCACTGGAACAAGTTGTACACTTCCACTTTTCTCAATGGGAAAACTTGAAATATCCAGTAAGGCGAACTCCGCTTCACTGAGCACTCTTGCGCTATTCCGCACTAGAATGTCCGGATTTTGTGAAAGAAGCCTTTGATTTTTTTTTCAGTTCCTGCTACTAGAAGCGTAAATAGGTGGCGCAGGAGCTATATGGTTCGCTTAACTCGTCACCGGAGTTAAGGTTCAGCGATGTAACGTTGCAATCAGTGGGGGTCAGTGTGAGGAGGGCGGGATGAGCCCGCCTACGCCTGCCCTGCTCTACCAATGGTGATCGGGTAAAGATCGATTCAGAAAGATAACAACAGTGGTGTAAGCCGTAGGTGGGGGCCGCTGACCGTGGCCCGATTGATTGCGGTGATATCCACTGTACATCGCTTTACCGGTACCGTTTAGCTAAATGAACCGGGATTCTGTTCGGAGCTGGTTCCTGGTAGGAGACTGATTTGATGGGATAGAACTACTCAATAGTTCCGAGGCACCCCGTTTGTGAGGAATCCTCTAGAATGAGTTATACTTGGCTCGATCTGGGGATAAAGCCGTGTTTCCCTCTTTGAGAAGGGTTCTGCATCAATCTTAAGGATGTAGGACTTTAGGGATGGGATAGGGATTGCAGCTTTCATAAGAAATTGAGTTGTTAACAGGACGCTTAACCAAAGCACAAAACCGAACTGGAAATTTCGCTGTTCCCAGCCTAAAATACTTGCCTCTAGTTCTCCCAGCTCTGGGTGTTCCCAGCCTAACATACTCGCCTCTAGTTCTCCCAACTCTGGTTAATGAGGCAAGGGTAGGCAAGTGGTCAGGGCCCTGCCGTTGGAGGAAACTCTCGCAAAATTCGACCCCCCCCCCTTTCGCTTGGATCTCCAACCTGCATAAAATTCAACTATGACCAGGGGTTTATTGTTCCTATTCTTATTCATGCATGAAGGTAATAATTAATGGAGCTCCAGGTGCCTGTCAATCGCTCTTGGGGTGCGCCATGCACTCTTCTTTAGTCTGGAACCTTAGAAGCATCGGAGACGCCTTGTGAGTAGTTGTGGAAGTATGTAGGTGATGCTGGACTGCGAGAGCGAAGGGACCACAGCTCTTTGAGGGGGGGGGGTGAGAAAGGGGTTGCGGCAGCGATAGCCACACACGATGAGTTTCCTTCACCCGAGCGCATCCACGTCCTCCTGCACGTCATTGTTGTGGACCAAATTCACCCTAAGTGTCCCAAGTTTCAAATGAAGGTTGAGTTTATGGCGTGTCCTAGTGCTATCGGTCGTAGAACAAAAAAATCGATAACCTACTGGAGTAATGGAAGTTTCTGTGACAGCGGGCTTGTGACTATCGGGAGAACCTGTCTGTTCCAACCAACCATTGCGCACCTCATTAGGCTTTTCTGTTACAGTTCGCTTCAACGAATGTCATCGATCAACCCGTGAAAAAGTTATTTTCATGCCTTTTCCATCCTAGGGAGTGAAACCTTCATAGAAATGAGCCACAGTCATATATTCTCAGTAATTAGCGGTATAGATGATATTTAAACCCTCAAGGTCGAACCTAGGGCAGTCGGTGGGGAGATCGCTTTGTTTGTCGCTTTGACAGCTGGTTTTCCCATCCATTCAGCCCAGTTTCAGGTTGATGAGTAAAAATTGGTCTCTGTGTGGGACTAGCGAAACACCTTTCTGGGCATCAAATGACCTTTCTTAGTAGTTGATATTCAATGCATTGAGGTCAACTACGTATTCACAGGCCTTTACAATTCTGAGTGATGTGGGTGGGTGGGTGCGTTGATTTGGTCAGGGTCGACCAACCAAGCGCTTTTCCTGCCAGCTGATTTCTTGGTGGCTTCATAAAAAAGTCCTTGATTGTTATTAAGTTATTACTAGGGCACGTCCTGCTGCTGGAAAAATTTCCGCAAAAGAAGACCTCCCCTCCAAATTCCCTCCTTCCATACAAACCCCTCCCCTCCCTTCTCTCCGGTACGACTCCTTTTCTTCATCTTACCTTCCATCTTGCCCACCTTACTGACTTATTCCAAATTATAGTTTTCTAGTGAGAAAAAAGCAAAGAGAACAATTCCAAGGCCAGACAACTTCCTTTTTTGCTCTGGTGCAACCACTTCCTCCCTCTCCAGCGTCAAAATACGCCCCCCCCCCATTGAAGACCCCCAATGTGCGAGGTCCCAGGTTACATACAACTCTACACCTCTGCATCTTTTTTGTAGACCTTCCTCTCTTTTGCTTTCCTCTTTTCAGTTCGGTGGTTTCTTTCCTGTCTGACTTTGTTTCTTTGAATTACGTGACTCACCTTTGTTTATTTAGTAATTGACCAATTAATTAATCAGTTAATCAACCAAGTGATTAATTCGATTAGGTGAATGAATGAATCTCGTTCCTTATTTCAAAATCTGAGCAAATGACTCATAATCCTCCAAACGCTCTGTTGAACTAGTATCCAACAATTCCCATCGTTCCGAATGGATGTTTACCATCCGCTCAAACTGCGACCATGATTAGGGATTTATAATCTTGCTCACTTTCCGAAAAATAATTAATGAAGCTTTGGGTGCTGGCCAGTCTCCTTTCAGAATGTGCCGCGCACTCTCACTTGATCTGGAACGTTAGTGGTATTTCGAACGTAATATGGCTCATACAATGAGTCGCATGCCAGCTAACGAACAACGTAGATTATTCATTTTAGGTGAAAATCTCAATAGTCTCCTTATCTTGACAATCTGCCAACCTGATGAGTTTCTAAGAGAGAGAGATACTTGAAGGCAGTACAGTTTCCGCTTTGGATGTCAGTTCCTGATGTACAAGAGACATGAAATTGAAACTGATAGTTCACTGACCATGTTGAGAAGCTCAACAAATGAAAAATATTCAGGGGGTCGAAAGTAATGTACGAGCTGGCTTCCGTTTCGCTGGTGCCCTCAGACGGAAGCCGAGCAAACCTAGCGTAACAGTCTGCTACTAATTACCCGTCTTTCAGAAGGGTGAATGTCCTAACTGTCCTGGGTGAGTGCCGATGGGATTGAACTCCTAGACCGTGCGCCTAGCAAGAGGGCAGTGCTCGGCTTCCAATAACACCACTACCTCCCGTTGTTCCTGGTTATTAAAGCGGCATAGTGGTACGATAAGTCCCGAGAGAGAGCGTGTGAGGATTATTAAGCTAGGAGAGAGAGTGTGAGCGCCCCTGAACAGAACGCTGCTTGGCGCCTCTGCCGAGAAGATACACTTATAACTCTGTATCAAGCTTCGACGTACCGACCCGTACGCCCACCGCGCCCGCCCGCCCACAAATGTACGACCGATGCTGATGCTCGCAGCAACTTCGTTTGCAAAGTACAGTATGAAGCGAAGGGATTGATATGTAGCGGCTACGGTGCTGCATGGATATGTGAGTATATACATACAACCGTGTCTACCATGGCGGTTATTGGCACGACGCCAAGCAGAAACTCGTCCGATTTTTTTTCCTGAGTCGCGTTGAACAAAGGCTCTTCTTGCAGATTTTTGGCCGTTTAACTTCGCTTCTTCGCCTGTTTCCCCACTATGTAATATCCACTACGCTGTAGGCCGAGTACCAAATTATCGTGCCTTAAATATTATACCCAAGATAATCCCACCTTGTGGTTGGCTTTTGATATGCTGACTCGTAGCTGGAAATTGAAATTAAATCTAACTCGGGCTCATGGCTCACTCATTTTCGGATAATTCAAAGTTCAGATACCGAAACTCTCCATGAAAAACCAGAGAACCGATGTGACAGGTGATAAGACATCTTTTCCTGGAATCAAATTGATTACCACACACGTAGTGAGGCTACATCGCCTTGCTTGAAACAAATCACCATTTTCATTCTGCTGTGCTTTTCTGAACTTCCACCTCTGGATACGAAATACCCATAACATTGTGGAAATTTCTGTAAAACGACCTTCTTTCCCATCCAATTTTTAAATTTACATACTAAATAAAATACTGAAAAATGATAAACTTTTAGCCGCTAAATCAATCCCTTGTAGGATTGCGGCACGTATATATAGCCAGTTGGCACGGTGGTTCCCTACTTAGCCTAAAAGCTAGTATGAAGCGCTATATAGTGGGGAAATGGCGAAAGAACGGAGTGAAACGGTCAAAATCCTGCGAAAAAAGCCTCCGTTCTCAGTGACTTGTAAATCGATTTCGGACGAGTTTCCCGTAGGCATCTTGCCAATAACCGCTGCCGAAGATACAGCTGCATATGAGTACCCTTATATGCATGCAGCATCACGGCCGCTTCATACCAATCCCTTCGCTTCATAATTTGCTTAGCAAATGAATGAATACGAGCGTCAGGAACGGTCGTCCATTTGTGGGGGGCGGGCGGGCGTTTGGGACGTAAAGTTGTGGCTTGATAAGGCCCTTATAGGGGCACCTTCCTCGGGGAAACCGCTATGCAGCGCCTGCCCAGGGTCGCGAAATCCTATCCTGCCAGGAGTATGACCCTAGTCGTCTTGGGCTGCGATACAATGACTACAATCCAATAACCATATGATGACAGCGACTTGCGGGGGCCAGCCGTACCGTATTACTTTATTTGGTTCAAATATGTTATATTATTTTGATTATATTAGTTCACTTATTTTGTTTACATTTCATCCATACAATATTCTTCCAAAATGTTGGTGATAGGTGGGTGGGGTACCATACTGACTCTACCAATAGTAATCCTCCCCAGGCACAACGCTGGTTGGGAAATTTTTGGTGCGGATGGCGCGTCTGCCCCTTTGTCGCCTTGCTCATCGAGCATAGCTCTCCGCCCCCCCCTCCGAACAGCGAGCAAGTATGACCTTCTCCTTTACAACGTCCGTGAAGCGAGAAAAAACAACTATCAAAATAAATTTTTCGGTCTACATACGATCCCCCTCTCCCGGCGACCAAGTACGAACCCCCCTGTTGGGAATTCCCCAACAACAATGTGCCCTGATTCTCCCGCTTCACTACCCTAGAAGGTGAAGGTATGTAGCACGAGTGAAACGAAAGAGTCTACAGTCAGAGAAAAGTGTTTCTCACGACAAGGACACGGCTGTCCCTCCAGCGGCCTAGTACGACCCCTGTTGTGTTCTACACAAAGGAAGGTGAACCTGATTTGCGCACGTAGAGATTCTTGTCATGTACTCTTTCTTCGCCTTTTTTTCTGTTTGTTTTTCTTGTATCACCATTGGCAGAAGAAAAGTAAAACGCTCGACCCGGTAAAGCATGAATACTTCTTCATCGGCTTGGCTCACGACTACTTCAGGTGGATCATGTTTTGATGTTAAGCGCTGGCCAGCACATACAACTTTGGTGGGCCTGTGGGCCAAAAGTTAATGAATGATGAAAAATTATCATATTTGTGAAAGATTTGTTGACATTTCGTCTTTTAGCGAACCAAACTTGTCCACATTGCACCCCAGCCCTACTTTCCCATATATGAGAAGCAGAGAAGTCGGATTGTGGGAAGCATAGTAACGTTTGTATTCGGCCGTTCTCGGGAGGAAGCTGTATTTGGCCTCGAGGGAAACTTTTTTGGTTGCTTCTTCCCGATTCGGGAGTCGCCTATTATTAGCTTTAGCTGCGGCAAAGGCAAGTGCTGCTCTGAATTGATTTCGAAAGCAGTTTGACCCGGTCCCTCCGGTCGAGGCAATGTTTTTCGAAAAAAATTCGGCAGAATCAGGGCACGTCGTACGTTGGGCATTCTCTGCGAGAAGGATCGTAGTCGCCCCGCAAGAAAAGTACTTGACTGTTGAATTTTCTCGCTCTCTTCTGTTGGTAGTGTTTATTCCCACCCCTGGCCCCCCCCCCCCCCTTCTCTCTACTTTCTTTTTCCCCAGCTGCAGCCCCCGCCCCCTCTAATTTCTGTGTTCTAACATCGGGTACGACCCCTGCAGGGAAAATACTCGAGATGTGTTTGTAATTTGCAGATTTTTTCTCGCTAACGCAGCAGCCCCCCCCCCTCTCTATTTCTGTATCTATAATACTATCGTGCAGCCAGAGGAGTTATTTTTGGGGCGGGTGTATATTGCAAGGATATTTCCACGATGTAGAAGAGGTCCGGTACCAGGATTTTTGAAGGTAGATAGACGTGTCCTGGTATCATGGGCAGAGTTTTATCTGAAGACGGGGTCGTACGATGCAGAACACAGAAATTAGGGGCGGGCTGCCGTTCGGGAAAAAATCTGCGAATACGCAAAATCCTCTTGACAGTCCCCGCTCTGATGCGAACCCTCCCCTCCCCATCGCCTCAGTCTTCCCTTTCTCTCCACTTTCCTACGAGCGCCGTATCCCGTTTTTTTTTCTGGAAATATCTCAGTTTCCCCCGAAAACTGCTGAAAAAACTCAGCGGAGCGACCAAAAGAGTGAGTGTCCCTCTCGCTGGGGGATCCTAACGCACGACGTGCGCTTGATTGTGAAACCATGGAATGAATTGCCGTGAACGCTCGTTGATCATCTTACCTGTAATTTTCAGCACTTTAAGCATTGATTTTTATCATTCAAATCGCAAATATCGACTTATTGACTTATCGATCTATGGTGTGTCGTGTGGGATGTGATGTGTTTGTTTGGTTTACACGGGAGGGCAGTGTCGCGTATTTATTGTCCAGCTGAACTGGCAAGACGAAATTTATAGCTAGAAGTCGATTGTTCACTAAAAGTCTCGTTGTTTTCACTAATTCTATATATTGACACTTTTTTAATTGATCGAGCTGGATTGTGATTCGAGATATTTGCTTGTTAGCGCACTCGTTCCTCACAAGGACACCTGTGGATGGCCTCGTTCACTAATGTCGACGTTTCGGAATGTCTCGCATGTCTGGTTTCCTCACCACTAAACCTCAACCTAACCACCTTCAAACAACCATCTGAACCCTGCTCAACTAGAATCTCAGCATAAAGCCGTTGATTTATTGGATTTCATTAACTACCGTTTCTTCTCGCTAGCTGTACCTGTTCTCTAAACCGAAGCAGGTTGAACGCCAGTTCGTCTTCATCAAAAAGGAAAATCCTGCTTGTTCGGGTGAAAAACTGACCGTGTTGTGCTTCTGCGGTCGGGAATTTGCCCACCCAGAGTGCGACTGTGGGTGTAGCTTCTCTCAACTCGTCATTTAATCAATCGAATCGAATGAATCGCTCTGTTTCCTTATCATTTCGTATAATGTCCTACATTGGAACTGCCCACACAGATCACTACAAGATTTCATCTCCTCATCATGATATCCATCCCCCCGAATGAATCCGCCCGTATCTGACCAATTCGCCTTCGTCGATTCGATCGGCCATGAATGTGTTCGCATTTCGATTTATCTATGATGATTCTATGACTTGCGCTGAACTGACGAATCATCGTTGCTTTTTTTGTTCATAAACTCTGCGATTAATCATCATTTCATCCCTTTACTCATATCATATCCCTCCTCTCTCGTGTCGAGGGAGCTCATTTAATTTTATTCATTTATTACTTATTTTATTATTATTATTATTATGCTGACATTCATGCGGATCTTTCACTTTAGGATCGTTAGGATCTTCACCAGCTTTAAGATTTTGCAAGAGGTTAGGCGAGAATAAATTGACTGTAAGTTTCGCGAGAACTTATCGATAGGATTGTTAGGATCTTCAGCAGTTTTAGGATTTTTCAAGAGTTTCTATTTAAAGAGATAAAAAAATTTTTTTTTTAAATTTTTTTTTTTTTCCCCCAGGCAGAGGGACGACAAATAACGTGCTGGGGAGCTGTTTTGCTTGGAGGAGGCATTCTTCCACTCCACAGTACTTCTTTAATTACTGTCGATTTGAACGTCACATCTTTGTGAGAGTTGTAGACTTCTGAAAAATAATTGAAGCTCCTACTATTACCTAGTTTTAAGAATTG
This sequence comes from Cooperia oncophora, assembly GCA_036418165.1. Classification (NCBI taxonomy): domain Eukaryota; kingdom Metazoa; phylum Nematoda; class Chromadorea; order Rhabditida; family Trichostrongylidae; genus Cooperia; species Cooperia oncophora. The sequence goes on along the minus strand of MU944708.1, from coordinate 10,365 downwards.
AAAGCTGTCCATGGGATACCAGTAATCGGCGACAACCAGTAGAATGCCCTCACCGCGCCGAACTGCACCGACGTCACTTCATGATGTGAAGAGAAAAAGCAAACCCATTAAAAGGTCTCCCCATGTAAAACTAGATTTCCGTAATAAATCGGGGGGGAGCTCAACAACTTCAAGTGCGGTGATTTTTTCAATTGCCATTGGTCCCAATTCTGCCCGAAGAACCCTTTAAGCCCGTCCTAGGATATAAGCCAAGGCTAAAAAGAAAAATAGAACTATTGTGAGATGAAAACTTGAAAATAATCGAAAAAAGGGCACGAACAACCTTAGAGGGGGCATCTAGGAAAACTCTTTATGCGCAGAAAACACTGTAATACAGATGAGAGCTTTTAATTGTGTCCGAAGGGGGAAGGGGCCTACGAGGGGGGGGGGAAGGACTAGTAGAAAGCAACAGTATTCTGTTTGAACGTCAATGTTTGTATCAGATTGGTCCTAATTTTGCACAGGCTTAGAGAGCCCTTCAAATGTCCCCGCTGATCTTATAGACCCTAAAAGAAAAGGGATTGGATTATAAAACTTCCTCTGAGAAAAATGTAATCCAGTTTCCCGCACACCCGCTCCTATCTATTGCGTTGTTATTTCTCCACGATTTTTTTGACTAACCGCTAGAAGAAAAGGGCAAAAGGTGTAGTAGCTATGTGATAACTATCGCTCTCTATATATAAAGCAGAAGTTGTGTGTGCGTTTGTGTGTGTGTTTGTATGCTTGCGTGTTCGCCCGAACGGACGGACCAATAGGAGAATAGGCTCCGCCCACAATGGGCGGGGCCTATGTATAGCTGAGCGGTGTCTGTTGAAACGTTGTCAACAAAACACTTGAAAGCCGTCAACTTTGGGAGGGGGGTGAGGGCATGTTGAAAGTCACAAAAACCAAGCCTCGCACACAATAAACGGGGCGTGCACCGAAGTGAGTAGTGAACGACAAAAATTCGTAAAATTCCTTCGGAAGATCACAGGGACCCGGGACAAAATCATTCTCTATGCACCACGTTAGACTACACCCACAATGGGCGTGGGGGCATACCCGAAGTGAGCGGGGCGTTTGTTCGGGCGGGCGGGCCTAACGGCCTAACGCAAATCTTCAAAATTCAGACCCGGAACTACTCGGGCAGCGGGAAAACGGACTCGAGTAAAAAGTGGGCAGGTAGATAAACAGAAGGAGGCACACCCGAACTGGGCGTTGGAAAGAGCCCGGCAGATTGCAGTCGGCGGGCGTTTGTCTGGGTAGGCGGGGACCAAGTAAAAATTTCGAAGTTCGAACCCGGAACTACCCGAGCAGCGGGAAAACGTGGAGTAAGAAGTGGGTCGAGGTTGATTCGATCGATTTTTGCGAGCAGTGTTTGGATGAACCAGCTCTGTGATCGACTCGAATTTTGTTACAGATTCGAGTGGGCTGCATTCTATGGAGAGGTGGGGGGGGGCGAGGGGGGGGGGTAACATAAGTGAAAACACCCCCCAGCGAAAGAGATGCGCGCCGAGTCGGCGGCGCCTGCTGCAAAAGTTCATAATATAGTCGCAAGGCAAGTGAGAACAGCAGTGAATATGAGGTCATAATCGAAAATTCATAACTTACTACCAATTTTTTGCATTTATTTATTTGTTTATTTACCTGCTATTCATTCTACAACAACTCAAATACACACACACTTCCACTTCAGTTCATCCACTACCGGCATTCCACCCCTCCCTTTACGAAAATTTCACAACCGTCCACTAGGGGGGTATATACCAAATGTGAAACGGTAATGTTCTGGAATTGCAAAAAAAAATTTTTCTGTAGCGAAAGCGGGCGATCCGACTGGCCCTCAGTTTGGATGGCCGGGGACCCACTTCACACGCATAAGGAGGATCGCCCGCCGAAGGCGGGCGATCCGACTGGCCCTCAGTTTGGATGGCCGGGGACCCACTTCACACGCATAAGGAGGATCGCCCGCCGAAGGCGGGCGATCCGACTGGTATATATTAAAGGAACCACTCTCCTGGGGTCAAATAGCGATAGACCCCTCAGACAAATCAATCCCATGTCTCTGCAGGGCTCCTTCGCTTCAAGGCCGTTTTTTCTTTGGTACCAGATTTCTCATCGAGTGATAATAACATAAGGCATGTATCTTATAATGCCACAAAGGCCCTTTTAGGGCGTCTCTGAAAACTTTTTTGTTCGAAGTGGCGATATGTCGATACTCGTACACGCTGACCAGGCACTGGTCCCAATCCAGAACGGCATATGTACAGGCGGTATCTCCAGAATGTGTCACATCGCCGCGCATAATACCATGGGGCCATTGACGAGCAACTCGCCTTATAAGGTCGGTCGAGTCATGAAAGGCAAATCGTGACTCATAGCAACGCTGTCCAAACAACTGGACGGCTGGTAGCTTCTAGTATTAGAGCGCCAGTCACCAGGAACCTGCATCGGGGCTTAGCCTATCGTTGGGGGAGATTTTAGCAAAGTACGATTCCCCTTAAACATTCCTCCTCTAGTACGACCCCTTCGCCTTCCTCGTCTCCCAACCCACCTACCATCGTTCTATCACTTTCACCAGTTTTCTCCATGGATTCCTCCATTTTCGCCCGACAAGCGGCGCGAGATGGGTATATAACACCTTCAAATGAAGAGGAAAAATCGAGAAAAGAACGACCAAAAGCACTTTTCTCACAGGCAAATACGAGCTACCCTCCTTCCAGCGACAGAATAGGACCCGCCTTGCTAGAGATTCTCAATGTGTGACGTGCCGGGCCTACGCACGGGTAACTGACTCATTTGTGGAGATTACCTAGCTGCTTCAAGCGGGCACAAATACTGTGGGCTTTTTTAAGCCCAATGGCAGTGGTGGACGTCTTAACCTTCTGGCGGTAGAATCGCTGGTGGAGGACTTGCAAGAAGAACATCGTGGGAGTTATTACGTCTGGCGTACCCTCTCATCCTGGACGACATAAATTTGGTGGTTAGTGAGGCTCCTCTCTCTACTCCCTCTATGACTAACTCCTAGCTGCGATTTATTGTGCACTTAGTACGTCTGGTCTGCATTCAAGTCTTATTAGTATTCCGAGGTAAGCGAAACAGCATAGGCGCAAATCCCAGGAACTAATGATCAACTGGTTAATCCTAGATGTTCATCGGCTTTATGTGGCAAGTAAAGTATAATGATTCGATATTTTTGAGAGATGGAGATATTTTAATCTTTTCGGTCGTATCTCCTTATTGCTGCAACAAAACGAGTAAAGAGTAGTAATTCGAAAATGCGAGACCTTCTCCATGTTGTTAAAGAAGCTGCGAGGGTGAAATATATCCCACGTTCCATTTGATTACTATAAGCGGAAGTCCAACAGCACCGGTTCAGGTCGAGTTTAGACCGTATTGGACCAGGCTTCAATTTGATGCGGCCTGAACTGGACCTGAACCGGTGCAGTTGAGCCAGTGATGTGCCAGATCATCACTTCTCTTCCATTTATCCATCTCTTTTTGACTTTTCCTATTGCTGAGGTTCGTTCAAGAGTTAGGTTGCCAAAGGGAAAATTTCCTCAAAGACTCCTTTAGAATACTACCTCGTCATATTTTACCCAAAGGATGATTAGCACTGATTTCTTCGAACTCTACTGAGTTCCTTACCACTTTTCGTATTTTTGTGACATAGAGATATTTGAAGATCAGAAACAATGGCAAGTTTTGGAAACTGTACAGACTTTATTCCTTGAAATTTATTCGCCACCTATTTACCATTTATTTTCCATCAAGCGGAAACGCGTTGATTGCTCTATCAACTAATGAGTTCACCACCGTGACCGGGTAGCGCTGTGAACACTTGTCTACATTTTTGTACTAATTAAAGCTGGACTGTAGCAAAAGTTTACAAATCGGTTGCATCAGCAAAAATGGGGCTAAGTTCTTTCAATTAGTGCAGGAGAAAGACAGGAAAAGAATGTAATCATTTCAGACCGTAAGGAAGCGCTAACTCGTTAGTAAATACCTGTAGCCAGTGACTCCTGAAAATCCTCCCCCATTCATATATGATAAAACGAATGATCAGAGGAAGAGATTGGTATGTGTTGTTAAAAGGATAAGGATCGGAGGTTCAAAGAATATTGCTAGTATGGTTCAACTTACGCATCACTCTTCACTAAAGAGTTCTGGAGTGGTGAAATGGGATTCAGTGAAGTACGATCTTGATCTGAGGGAGTGAGAGAGTGTTTGAGGTTAATGGATACTGCTGAGGGTGCTTATTACTCATACCCACTCCACCGATGAGCCCCAAGGTTTTGAAATGGAAGTAGTAAAGTGCAATGGTTCGTATGATTAGAGCTGAAGCGGGCCATTCTGTGCTCTCCCTGATGGCTCGTTAGCATATTTCTCCCAAATGTTGGTATTTTACTGTGCTTTCGCTGCTATAATTTTACTTGTGCGATTTGCGCAAGGAATAAGATGAAAAAATAAAACTCTCTCTATGATTTTTTCGAGCTAAGTTGATGTATGTGCATCGGTGTGGAGGTCCAAAGCCGGACCGGTTTTTGCTCAGGCCAACCAAGCCTCCTATCCTTCAGGAACGATGATTTGGTACCAAACTTGCCTGCAAGGGTACTGAGATCCATTTCCCACGTCAGCCGGCTCCCCATTTTCTTTGCTTGGGTCATATCGCTTCACTACTCCACGATTCTGAATAGAAGAAGAATGCGTGGCACTTTCTAAAGTAGGACTGTTTAACACGGGTTGTATAGTTGTTTTTGTAGTGAACGGGACTGGCAAGGCAAGACCGGAGAAAGCCATTTTCAAAAGGACAACCCTGAAAAAGGTTGTGCTAGTGAGCACATACTGCGAGAGCAGTCCATCATATTGTTCATCAACCTAGCACGACCCCCTCCTCAGAATTTCCTCCTCTGGACTACAGCTACCCCCTCCCCCCTCCTCCATCCTACATTCTGCGTTTCCACCAGTTTTCAGGGGGAAGTACTATATATAGCGCACTTGAAATGAAAAAAAAACGAGTGGAGCCAACAACTATTCTGAAAGGCAAATACGACCCCCTTCCATTCAGTGATCAAACACGATTGCCCCCCTCCCCCCTCGCTGGTGATTACCAACGTGTGACGCAACCTGTTCATCTAGGTACTCCACCATTGAAATGTCAGCGATCAATGGTCATTGCCTTTGTTTCCTATCGACTATCTTACCTGTGAATCAGAAACCGGTACCAGTAACTTTTGTTCACTACTTTATCTATACTTCTTTTGATTTTCAACCATCATCATAAACATCTTATTATTTGAAAAATGTCAGTCTCAGTTAGGACAGAAGGTCATCGCCAGTTGTACGATGAGTGTTGATTGTCGCTAGCGATAAGCCTATGGTTCGTTTTTCTTCGTGAGAAGTACGTGGTCGTTTGTTTATAAGCATCTGTTGGTCGATGATTGCTCTCACTGATCCTGGTGATCCCGAGTTCTGCTGGGCCGCTAATCCTGTCAGCTACTTGACCCAGTTCGGGCTATCTGCTTCTTCTTTCTTGAATCATCGCCATTGAACACAAATGTTTCTCGACGTTTGAACCCATAGTCGTTCATTGAATGATTCAACGTTTTTCCAGATGTTGGCCTTGAAGTGGTTATGCTGATTGTAAGAAGTGTGCTGACCTTGGCTCTAGCCATCGTCTTTGAGGCAAATGAGTTACGAGGTCGGTGTTTTCTTAATAGTTGTAAAATAATTTCCACTTTGCCGTCGGAAAGCACCTCGCTAATTTCTAGAACAATCCGATACCTTTCGCGGCTTTTCTCTTTCATAGCGCGAATCGGCGAACCATTGAGGGTTGTGACCATGTTTACACAGTCAACACCCATGCTTCGTACATAGGGAACAGGGGGGTTGGGCTAATGGGAAGCGCTTCAAAACCACGGGACACATTTCTGTCCAATACATTGCGCTACAGGACTGAGAAAACCTTAAAGGCAGTTGGCACGATAATTTGGTACTCGGCCTAAAATGCTAGCAGGGCGCTATATGTATGATGGGGAAAATGGCGAAAAACGAAATGGAACGGTCAAAAAACTTGCGAAAGAAGGCTTCGTTTAATTTTTTCTTACTCAGAAAGCAATCTCGGACGAGTTTACATCGCGTAAGCGTGCCAATAAATGCTACCGTAGGTACGGCTGGCACGATGTAACTCAATATATCATGGAAGCACCGAGCTGCCTTCATAAAACGATCCCTTCGCTTCATATTTTACGTAAAAAGTGAAGGCGATAGAGCATCAGGTGCAGCCGTCCGTTTGTGGGCAAAAAAGCGCTAAAGCTCAGGGTCGCGGAATTTTATCCTGCTAGGCGGTATTAATCGTCGTCTTACCGGACCTGTGCCGACTGCCTTTTCAAAAGAAGCCCGCAAATAACCATTTGACCGTGCTCATTAAACTTCAGTCTAAGAAACCAACAAGAGTACACCCATGTTCACTTTAAACATTTTAATTCTGTACAAACCAAACCGTAAGGAAAATTTTCCATCCCAAAGATTCTGCGTAGTAAAGGAACAAAGTAAACAAAAATGTAACATTTTTTCACAGTTCTGTGCGACTTTTGCTGATTTTCCGTAGAGTTATGGTTGGTACAGAACAATTATGCTAAGAAATACATGGTTGGCTCTTGTTGTTGTTGTTAGCAGCGTTAGTAAGTCGATGCAGCAGACAGGGTACAGCATCGTATGGGTGAAATGGTGGTGTCAGTACGACCCCCGCCCCTCTCGAGGAAGGGACTTGGTACGACCCCCTCCTCTTCCCAATAACCTACTTAGGATATCCCCACAATTTCCACTTTTCCACTCAAAGGTTTTCCGTCAAGCTGGGGGAGGAGTATCAGGAAAATTTCTCAGATTACCCTCATCGTTCTGTGCTTTTTGTGATTTCCCGGAAAAACTTTTTCGTTACTTTTCCCAAAACGTCTGCTTTCAAGCCGGCGGGGGGGGGGGAATGGGGTGGAAAATCACGGCAAATGTCAACAACCGGAAAATTTCTTCCCAGCGGCGGCAGATTTTTCTCAAAGCGCAGCATAACAACAGTCCCCCCTCTCCAGCGACGAACAGACCAAGATCCTCACCTCAGCGAAAAGTAGGAATTTTTCATACGTAATTCTCTCAGCGATGATGCTGTACCCTGACAGAAGAAGGTAAATATGGAGACTGGGGAATGTTTGGACTTCCCAAATTTTGCTTTTGCGCTCTATGTAGTATGGAAATGTCTGGTCTAAGTCCCAGGAATTCCAGAAAGCTCATCTAAGGAACTATGCCCTGCACGGAATCGGTTTCCTAAAGTCGCGGGACTGTTGGAGGTGGAATGCGAGCCGCTGAGGGGCAAGTGATTGGCAGCATCCTTCAAGCCTTGCCGTAAACGGGAGTCTGTGCCGCCGTAGTCTGTGCCTTTCAGCCTGCAAGCCTAAGTCACTGCAAGCCTAAGTCGTGTAGAAGAGTGGGTAAAAGCTTACCGATCAGAATTAAGTAAGAATTATATATTTATACTTCAAATGGCACCTAATAACTTGGGGGGGGTTCTATATCAACCGAAGGAATCGGGCGTAAAGAACTGGTACTTCAACTGAGAGAGCAATTGGTCCACACCTGTAGAAGTCGCAGTTGGAGGCTGTGAGAAGCACCGTTCATGCTGATCATAGAGGGGCTAAGGCCCATTACCCTTAGCAGATCCCCCTTGTTGATCGCCTTTGAATGGAAGGGGCGCCAATGAAGAGAGAGAGCACAGTGGTAGTAGTAACTCTGGCCTGACTCTGTCAGCGTGGCCGTTCTTTAAAGAAGAGCGTCCAGTGTTGAATATCAAATAATGTGCGTAGCTACAATAGTGATAGCTAGTTGTAAGCGCTTACTGGTAAGCACCGTATACTGTAAGTTAGTTGAAACTCTACCGTATAAGGGGGTTAGGCTCTGATAAGCCCTTTGCTGCGTTTTTATCTTATCACATTTATTCAAGCCCATCATAATCGCACGTAATTAACTTTACGTAAGTTACGGACTTTTTGACTGAAACGCCAAAGTATCCAGATTGTCCGGGGGGGTCCAGAAGGGGTCCACCTGCACCTCCAGTTGCCACCGATTTGATGACACCACCACCACCACCACCACCGCCTCCACCGGGGGCAGAAAAGTAGGCTGATTGAGCTGCTGGAACTGAACCTGCAGCTTCCGTGTAGACAGAGGCACCTGGTGGCTGAGCTCCACCGGCAGCAGGATCATTGCAGATGCTCCACCAGCAGGAGCTCCTGCAGCGGTCATAGCAGAAGGTCCTCCCGCAGGTGCTCCTCCCAGGGCGGTCATTGTTGATGCAGGCTTCATTGCTGTCATAGTTGATGCTGCACCAGGAGGCGCAACAGCAGTCATGGCAGAAGAAGCGCCTGCACGCAGGGACTGCAGTCATTGTTGAAGCTCCTGCAGGTATCTTGCCTCCTAGGGGCGGTCACTGTTGAACAGATCTCATGGTCGAGGCTCCACCAGGAGGGGCAACAACAGCAGTCAAGGCAGAAGAAGCGCCTGCACCAGGGCTGCTGTCATTGTTGAAGCTCCTGCAGGTACTCTTCCTAGGGCAGTCATTGTTGAAGCAAGTTTTATAGGCCTCATTATAGCTTTTTATTCAAATAATGTAAGTGTAGATTGGGTATCTAACAACCAGCTAATGACGCGACGACTTCTTCATAAACGCGTTTTAGTCGAAGTTCTGCTAACCGCAGTCGATAAGAAAAGCCACTCGGTTCCGTCGACGTTCCTTGAGAACCCATTCACAAGGTTTTTGGCTGCTTTGATGGAACCTGAATCACTTGCGAAAAGCGCTATCATCAATTATGTCTAGCACGGAAATGAATTCCAACAAAGGAATGTATCGCTTAATTCAAAAATATATTTTCAGCAGTCGCGAACCCAGTTTCCGGTAAAAGTACTCATGGCGAGAAGGTGAGCTCATTCATTCATAATGGAAACTGAAATGAAACAGGAAATTTTAGCAGGATAAATCCGAATTTGAGATCAAGAAAGATCAGCGATTGCCTGATTCTCAGCTGACAGTTCAAATACCCCGTGAACATCCCTCCTACGATCAATTCATCGCCAAAGTTGTCGACGTTTCTCCATCGATGTGAGTGAGACTTGGCATTTCAGTGACAGACTCGAATGTTCTATTTTTTCACCCTCATAATTTTCAGAGATCCATCAATTCGAGACGTGAACAGGACATTCTTGGCCTCGCTAGATAGCTCCGGCACCATTAGAATTCACACACTTCAACCGGGTCATAAATACAGGTAAGATGGGTTTTGACAGCAGACTGCTCATACAGACCCTCTTCTTACTCGTCCCGCGCGGACTTTCTTATTCTCGTCCAGTGAAGAACTAGCAAGAACGTTTTATTTACGCTTTTGTTTGTTTTTTGTTAACCTACGGCTTTTTTGGATACTTCTGCTATGTTGTGACAGTTATCATCGATTATCTCTGCCAAGATTGTCAGTATTACTGCCACAAGATTTCTGATTTCTATTATAGAAGTATGGCTGGCACAGTATGCGCCTGACGTGATAAAGCAGTGCTATGCGATTTACTTCAGTGAATGACGATTGATGCCAATTTCTACCGATAGTCGATAGTGAAAAACAATAAGAGAGAGTGGGAGCTATCAAAAACCGCAAAAGAAGGAATGTCGGCCGGGTCTCATTGTCGCATACATCAAGCGGGGGCTCTTACAGAACGTAGCCCCGACCGCTTATCCTCCCACTGTACCATTGACCTCGATGACCTCTAGCAGTCCTACAGTTTAAAGCAATATGGCTCTCCTAGAATACCATTTTTGTCCAGAACACAGTAAGAAGCTTAACCCTCAATTTTTTTGATTGGAGATATTTTGATTTTTTTCTCGCACTATATGCCCCCCCCGCTCGACAGTAAAGGATTGAGTTATTGAGTTCACTATACACTTAGCCTGCAATACCCAATACTTAGAAGTATAGTGGTAAGGAATGAAGTGAAGGTAACCCCTTATCTATTCTTATCAACTGTTATAATCGCCTGTCACCTGTCACCAATGTCCCAATGTCCATATTATTTACCCTTTAGTGAACAACTCAGAACCTTGAGGAAGAATGACGGCGGCAATGCTTTTATCAGCCCCTATCAGTTGCTATCCCTCTCTGCCACCCGTCAGTAATATCCCCGTCACATCCCCTATATCACCTGTTGGAACCAACTTCCCACTGTTACTGTGACGGGCGCCATGAATCAGGCGACGTTTGGTTCTAATCCCTCTTATCGGATCTTATCAGTACCTGTCACTTTCTGTCACCCACC
>MU944698.1:0-10528 GCA_036418165.1 Cooperia oncophora | reverse complement strand
ATAACTGGTGGGTAACGATGGAAATGGGGAAGAGGGGGAAAGGGTCGTAAAGAAGGGAACTTCGAGAGTCTATTTCACTGCATTTTCCCCCCAACGGCAGGAGGTGTCCTGCCCAACGAGGCACAGGTATATGGCGAACATGAAAAGAGAAAAAGCGGGGAGTCAACATTCGGAAAGTTCTCGCGGCTGGCAAAAAATTTCAATGGCTAGGACATCCCTCACCAACGACCAAAAACGACCACCTTATGTGATCTGCCCAACGATGCTGTACCCTGACCTCAGAACACACCCCATTTAACGTACAAAAGCATAAAAAACTTCAATCACCTGAGATGTTGCGCTCCACTAGATAGTAAGCGATAGGTGACAGGATGGAGAAACTCCGCTAACATTTATCGACACTAATAACACTCCTTCAACTGCCTAATTAACAGAATGACCACATGAAATTGCCATAAATATATCAAACGAGACAGCTATCATTCACGTATCAAACTAGCCTTTCACGACATCAACATTTATAACATTTCAACATTAATAAACATGTTAATTAATGAAGTTTCCCAGCCGCCTCCAATTTTAGTCTAAGAGATTCTGGCATGCTCGGTGGAGGTGGACGTGGGAGGTGAAGTGCTACCTTCACTGAGTCATAAATGAACCATTGTGCTGCTGTTAGTGTACCGATCATGATAATACGGGGGAATAGACCCTTCCACAAGCCTGCGAAACCAAGCTTCTTGATGATACCGCCAATTCCAGAGCCAGCATCCTGGTTAAGCTTCGATACTACAGTGTCAGCTGGGTGAGAAACGATGGCGCAGAATACTCCTGGAAAAAGTACCAGTTAGGGCTCAAAATGTAAAAACTAAAATAAGAACCAACGCACCAGCAATGTAACCGGCAATAAATGTGACCACAAGCTGTTCAGGTTTGGAACATTGTGAACGAGGCTTAGGTACCACATATTTGTACAGCATTTCTACAGTGCGCTCGAAGCAAGCGAACTTCATCATGGTGTATGGGATCTGACGCAGCCAAAGAGGAACAATACCCTGAAAATTCTCACATTCATTTGACAAAAGGCCAGTAAAAGCGATAAAAAAATTAAGCTTGCCTTGTAGAAGCCTGTTAGTCCTTCAGTTCTGTAGATCATGGGAGCACAGCCACGAAGGGTTGGGGGAGCACCCGGAGAAGTCTGTACTCGAACTTTTGTAGCTTCCATGGGAGCAAGCATGATGTCTGCGAAGAATTCAGCTGATGCTGATGCAGCCAAATATAGAGAAGTACGGTACAAATAAGCATTCTCCTAAAGCATGAGACACATTGTTCACTATGGTAGAGAAGAGATTGAGAAAAGCAAAAAGTAACAAAAGCACTCACCTCGCCGAGCAATTCCGAGTAGAGATTCTTGAAGACTTCGTAAAATCCGAACTTTCCTAGACCTTGGAGTGAATATCCGATGAAAGTTGGAGCCCATCCCTTGGCAAGAGCGCGACCTCCTTCCTCAGCGACGGTTGTGCGGAATCCAGTGACGATGTTCTTGTATTTTTCTGGATTTACCTTAAGCGAAAAAGTGAGATGGACGTCGAAAAAAAACAGCCATACACATTTTCATAAACGACACATACAGCTATCAAACTGGTTAAATAACGAGTGAGTCAGGCCATTTCTTCATAGAATCCATTCAGAATTCCTTTCCCCGTGCTGGTTCTGTTTAATGAGGCATTTTGGCGCAGAGAACTCAAAGCACTCGAAAAGCCGCGCGCTCAAGAAATTTGTAAGCGCCTTCCTTGTACAGGCAGTCCGATCCTCAGTCTAAAACTATCCCACTTTTGCGCTTCACAGTAAGTAACTAAGACGGTGCGCCCTCATAAATGGCAGTTCTGACACCTTTCCTAGTTGTACCGCCCACCAAAACTCAAAGACTATTTGCTGTCGCGAGTTCAGCTTTTACACCCTGTTTCTCTTTTCTTTGTTAAACGGTATCAGCACTGGATACACAAAGCAACGATTAGTGAGCCAGAGGCTGCGTATTGCTTTCTGGTATAGAAAGGAAAAGGTCCAGAAAACTCGTGCAGTGGGCTGCCAGATCGTTATTAGGGTGTTCACCATGATTTTCTTTTTCTTTACTCTTTTCTCTGCTAGAGAGCCATTTACCGACTTTAGGTTTGTAATTGAACTCCGTATCCACGATATGCCGACATATCGTGGATAGGGAGTTCAATTGCAAACCTGTAGTCGCTAAATTGTTACGTTCTGGCCCGCGGGGTTCATCTTTGAGCCAACGACAGACATTGTTCTTTTGCACAAAATTTCAGAAAAGCTGAACGCCTTCTTCTAGAGTCAGGTAAGTGTCCCGGCTACCAATCGTTCTTTGAACTTCCATTATTAAATGCTATCCAAATAGACAAAAAACCGAGAAAATGGTGTGGATGCGAGGCTCACTGCTCAAAAAAATCTATGTAAACTGCGATTGCGGAAATCGGACGGACTACTGCTCAATAAGCCGCACTTCACTACACCACCACCCCTTTCGCCCTCCGCGACTTTTTATCAATAAACCTTCATATAATTCACTATGTAATTTTATAATTATGTAGATGGGGCGATGAAGGCAAAAAATAGCATTTCCAATAATTTAGCACATGCCTATCAAGTTAGTTCTCTAGAGACCTATTTCAATAATGTCAATTCTCACTCGGAAACCCACAAGGGGGGGGGGGACATTTCGCACTTTTGCTACTTCCCAAAGACCTGTAAAGCCATCAAGGGGACCTATAAAATCTTATGAAGTCACGAAATAATGCTAGCCCAAGTTTGTAGAGACCACCTATCAACTCTTGTAAAGCAATGAAATACCATTTACCATGGCCTCGACGAACTTGTTCCAGCTTCTCAAGAGTTCACAGGTTTCACAAGGGTGAGACTTGTAAACCAGAAGTAGTGAAGCAGCGGAGGTGCCCCCCCCCACACCCGTCACCGAACTTCGCCAAGTATTGTTCTCATTCATACAAAATTGTAAAACACAATAGAAATTGATCACCTGGATACGACATTTCACAAGGTCAAGAGGAACAATAGCGGTGTGAGTAATTCCACAAGATAAAACTCCTCCAAACGCACAAAGGGAGTAATATTTCAACGTTCCGAATTCGACCTGATCAGCTGAAAAAATAAGAAATAAAATAGGTTCTTTAATTTAAACGTATTGTGGAACAAAGATACAAACCTACAACAGTCGAAACAGTCGTAGCAGCAATAGCCACGCCAATTTGGACAACAGCAGATGATCTGCCGTAGGACAACCAGTCCAGAATACCATCAACTAGTTGGGTGACCCCCCAAAAGTAGAGGATGACCCACATGGCTATGATAACGAGACATCCGACACGCGCTCCACGATATCCAGGAATCCGCGCGCGTACAAAATGAGGGATGAACTTCTCTTGTGTCTCCGAAGTCATTCTTAACATGTTTAGTGAAGAACCGTGATGAAAAGCGATCCCATTTGTGGAATGTAGCACGACGAGTGAGCTGCCACGTTTGTTCACGCGCTGGTTCTCTCGCGCACTCTCGCTTCTCTGCCTCCCACCGCGAGAATGACGTGACGGCCCTCGTACAAGCCCGACAGCTAGCGCTACGCTATGATATAGAGCACCAGCAAATCCGAAGGGATATTCGTTAGTACCGGACCGAAACAGATGGTTCCTAAACCAGTCACCAATGAATCGATGAATTCCTTCCTAGAAGTGGAGTGGCCTTGAATATACGTCCGGTACAGCATCATAGGGTGAATTCCGTAAGGATGTGAGGGGGGGGGGCATCACCGCGATGAGGGCTACATTCGGGCTTGAGAGAAACCTTTTTAAGCAGTGAGGAAGTTTCCCCACCCTTTCCCTTTCCACAATACCATTTTTTCTAGGAAACAATAAAATTTTTGGAAAATTAAGGGAAGTCTGAAGAGTGTGATAAGGCTGCGGCTAAGTTGTAAGAGGGGTCGTCCGTCGAAGGAGAAATTTGGGGTTCTATTGTCGCTGTCATTCCACCCATCCTTATGCTGTACCTGTCATGTCGGTTACTGTGAGGGTACAAAACAAACGTGCTAATTTTTTCTAATGGAGACCTGCGCAAAGCATTGAACTAAAGCCAGACCATCCAGCCTAGATTTCTGCGACAATTTGTATAGGCGCAACTACCTTTCCTCGCCTTTCGGAAGATATATTCGCAAAGGGCAACATCCTTGCGTCCCGCGCGCGTGAACAAATTAAAAAATACACCCCCCCCCCTCCCAAGAGTACTCTTCTGGTATGATCCCATCCTCCTATCCTACCAATGTTATCAAATTCTCCCAAACTTGCTACCTATTCTTCGGAACATTCCGAAGAAAGTCTCCACTTCTTCCGAAAAAAAGATATTCCCCACCCGTCTCTCTGGACAGACATAACGTACGACAGGCCCTCCATTTCAGGCACATTCAACTGTACTTTCAGGACCCGAACCACTCCGCACAGCTTTCGAACCACCTACGATGCACCAGAACACTCAAACCAAATCCCAAACGTCTCTGTAATTCTCTGACCCTCCCCCTCTAATGGAGTTCGCTAATGGAGTTCGCCTATTTTCGCAAATTAATCCTGGCCCAGGTCTAGACCTAATGCAATGAGTCAAATCATACAGTTCCCATGTAAAATTCTGCAAGTACTAATTCAGGACAAACCATACTATTAACAAAATCAACCGGTTAATTATATGTTTATTCAGAATAATCAATTACATAGATGGAACTGCTAAACATACCCTCTTCCTTTTCTACGTGCAAGCAGTTGCCGGTACGAACTGGAAGAGAGAAGGGATTAGCCTTGGCGGTCTCGGACAACTGGCTGACCAATCCCATTTTACCTTGAATCAACAAAGCTTCAAAAACAAAGGTTTAAAAACGAAATAATGGATATAGCAAGACTTGAAACGTAAAAATCCCAAAAACTGCCCCCCACGCAAGTACCAAATCGAGGATACAGTCTAACATTTGTTTAAGCGAGAGTTTGAGGAACAATCAGCGAACAGACTAGTTCCGATAATCAATACACGATCGAGCAACGCACTGAACAACTGCGCACTGAGAAAAAGCCACCATGACAGGGAGGCTCTCAAACTCTTCCGACGTTGTTCTTCATTCGTTGTGCCGAAGAGGTTGTTAAGTAGAACTTTATCAAAGTCAGCCAGACGTTTCGACTAGATCGTCGTCCTCAGAGGCCCGTTTACCACCGCATGGGCGGAACGACGCTACTCGCTGTTACTTGTACTTAGCAAATCTCAAGCTTTCCGAATGGCGTCGTTCTGCCCATGCGGTGGTGGACGGCCTAACTTAAGAATGAGTTCTAACAACCCCTCTGGCACAATAAATCAGGAACTGCAAAGTTCACAGTTACGCTGTTGTTATCTGAAGAGAGGATGGACACTATTGATCAACGTCCCTAGACGTAACAATTCCACAGTCATTTCACAAAGAAGGATCATCTAAATTTTATATAGGGTAATCAAGAACAAAAAATTTGTATTCCTAAGAGAAATTCAACAAATAAAGCGTAGGAATGGCAAGAGAACGCATAGAGTCGAGACTTGTGTGGATAAGTGGCTAGGATTCTGTGGTTGTGGCTATTTTGAGCGCGCATCATTCAGGCGAGGTCACTCGGCATCTAATCCGATAATTACGAGGGAAATTCCCACCATTATATATGGGGGTGACAGGTACCATTTGATGCGTTACGACTGCAAGCATTGATGTGTTCTGGCATCAGTCCAGGACACTCAGCGCCCGAGGCATTCTTGAATAATTCATGTCCAAATTTTTTTAATCTAAATTTTACCACCTACCAATCTTGACATCATTTTCTCACCCTCGCTTGAAACCCCCAAAGTTTACTTCTCACAGCTTGCACGGCGTCGACAAAATAGTTAAGACCTTTTAAATAAGTTCTGATGAAATTCTTAGCAAAAATTCAACTGTTACAGATAGATTAGTAGAGCAAAAGGCAATCTTCAGGTGGGGGCGTTGGCTCAAAGATATAACACAGTTCCCGCTCCGCACGTGTCCTTAGACGGTAACTGAAAGGTTGACTATTTCCCTAAGTCTAAGGGAAAACTATCTTTGGTTTTCCCTGTGGGCTAAAATTGTGTGAACGTGCAGATGTCTTTGATGTCTTAGGACTTTCCAAGCTTCCACGGGGCCGATAATGACGAAACGTAAGCCGAATAAAAGATGATAAGAGTTTTAGCGACAAAGCACACAGCACATAGGCATCATAAACTCTACTGAGCTTGCCACTGTACTCTTTTAATTCCCTTCACAGCCTCTCAGCAGAAATTCGACAATCGTCATTCTGGGACTACAACTATGACTGGTGCATGTGTCCTTGCATCGAACTAATCACTTTTTGTTCACCGGGAAGCCTCCTCGCATAGGTGACAACCCTCCTCATAATGAAGTTGACACCATGGTTGAGATAGGTAAAATGCCTTGCCAGCAAAATAACCAAAATTACCAGAGTTTTTTCAGAAGCACTGACACTCCCGGTCAAACTTCGAATCATCAATTTCTTCGACAGTTCTCTCAGAACTCAACGAAAGCCAAAAGAAAATCATCAGGATTCCAATACTGCCTCCAATGAAATGGCTAACTAAACGATGCGAGTGAACAAAAGGTCAGGGTGAAAACCCACGATCGCTTGTTATTGCCCACATTCTTTTGCCTTCGTTTTCAATCGATTAGCGTATGTTACCTCGAGTTCGCCGCCATTTGTTCCTGTTTGTTCAACTGGCATCACACAAGCAGAGAGCCTGAGAGATGCTCGAGAGATGGCAATTCAAGAAAGAAAGAGGTGCATATCCCCATAAAATACTGGCTAGGCGATTTGGATTTTCGATAGAAATCCTCGTATGAACAATCGAGACGAGCGCCGTCAATTTCCAATGGCCTTCTCCCATTCATACCATACTGCGAGCTATGAAGTCACCAGTGCTGCGCCTCCGTATTCCAATACGTATGAGGTGAACGCTCCTCTAACAAGGCAGGTCTTTCAGGTCGTGGCGCGCTTTTTGGAAATGGTTTGTTGCTTGTTGTAGGGGTCCATACAAGGATCACAAAAATGGGTTTCATTTTTGCTATGCGTTTCTGGGGAGGTCAAAACTGAGTGAAAAGAATTTGACAAGAATGGGCGATTTTAACTGACTTGGTGGGCTCCGTTGTGAGGGTACTTCGAAAATAGTTTGAATTCGAAAATAGTTTTAAATAAAGTCAAAATGTAAGTATCATGTAGTAACACACTTGGCATGCACCGACGCAACAGTGATGTTTTTGTCAGCGGTCCCCTCATGCTCACTGTCGGCGGATCGGATGGCGCAGCGGATAACTCGATGGATTCTGGATGGGACGACGATACGGGACTTTGTGGATCGGATCCTCCTTGTGGCAATTTTTTTGCATTTCTCAGCTTTCTATTCATTCGCGTTCCTGTGTGTCTAGCAGTGGAAATAAGCCAAGTATACGCCATTTGAAGGCATATTCTTCATTCTGATACCTTACAAACCAGCTCGATTGTGTGGAGAAGCCTAATTGCCACAAGGAGGATCCGATCCACAAAGTCCCGTATCGTCGTCCCATCCAGAATCCATCGAGTTATCCGCTGCGCCATCCGATCCGCCGACAGTGAGCATGAGGGGACCGCTGACAAAAACATCACTGTTGCGTCGGTGCATGCCAAGTGTGTTACTACATGATACTTACATTTTGACTTTATTTGAAACTATTTTCGAAGCCTAATTAACGAGCACCTCATAAACTATGCATGCTCGAAGTTACAATCAGAACGGAGCCCATTAAGATAGTTAAAATCGCCCATTCTTGTCAAATTCTTTTCACTCAGTTTTTGACCTCCCCAGAAACATAGCAAAAATGAAACCCATTTTTGTGATCCTTGTATGGACCCCTACAACAAGCAACAAACCATTTCCAAAAAGCGCGCCACAACAGACCTCCCTTGTAAGTTCCATTCGCTACTGGTTGACATATTTAGCGGATTATTCCCCGTCTGTGGTGGAAAGAGGTGAGCGCTATCGGAAAAGCTGCGGTGGATAAGGCTTTTGGCGGGTAGTACTTATCTCTAAAGCTCGAAACCCTTTTAGGTCCTTGAAAAAGACGATTGCGTTTAGTCCTTTAGAATAAATAAATACTGAATAGACGAAAAACTAGCTAGACTTTTCAATGACTTACGGCATTCGTGGATATGGATAACATATTAGGGATAATTTCATTTTGAGGCAACTGTGGTCGGCTGATAACCTTGTGGGTGGCCACTCGAAGGAAACTTTGTGAAAACTGGGTCAGCACCGTCCAAGCAGAAGCCAAACACAGAGCAAGTTTGAGAGTTGCGATATCCCACGAGCAAACATCCTCTGCCATGTCCAAATGCCACGCCTACTCCGTCCCACGGATAAGGACTTACTTTATTAAACTCCTACTATTTCGATGTAATTAATAGCTGAGCAACAGCAACGATAAACCTTAAACAAGGATCCCTGTTATGGGTAGTTTCACTTCTTCGAACGGAAAACGAACCCAAGAAGGCTAAGAGCCACTTTGAACACTGCTCATATCTGGACGTTTTGCCAAATGGAAAAGCGAGTCCAAGCCTGTACCCGGCGACATGAGGATACGAGGTACGCTAGCCCGCGACACTTCTACAATATAAATTAGGAAGAGGTATTGATAACCTTAAGAGGAGGCCACTTGAAGAATCCTTGTGGAAAAGGTTAACATCATCCAAGCAAAATCGCCGAACTTGGAAATGGTTCGCCCAGCTCCGAGGGTGATTCTAGTAGTCCTGCACAAAGAGTCCCTTTGAAAGCCCCTCTTACATGGTCATCACGCCCAGGAAGCTGTTAACAAGTCCAGCGCCTCACCGAAAACTTTACTTTTCATAAAGAGTAAGTGATTCTCATTTCTATCGGTTCTACAACAAGCCGGAGCAGATTGTGCATCATGATATCAGATCACGCTCACTTTGAGTCAACGAATTCTCGCAAAAATACAACCTCAATGTTTCAAAAGCAGCTGGACTGGAGAATAACACTACCGCTTGACAACGTGGACAAGCTCCCTTCGTGTCACTGGCAGATGTTCATCGTCAGAATCAACCGCAGTATCATACCGCTGCAGATCTTAGACTACATTCAGACTTCGCGATCAATCGCTCGAATATTCGGGTCGCGTAATCGCAACTATTGGATCGAGACGTCTGAATGCGCTCTTCGCTATATTTCCCTCTTCCACAGACGAATGACTATAGGCGGAGACATTCATGAATGCTGAAGCCATTTTTAGACATGCGGAAAGCCAACGTCAGCCACACAGCTCAAAGTTAGCGCCCACGATCGCCCTTTGCAGGTTTTAGGGCTCACCAAGTCATGTGAGAAGAGAGAGCAGAGAGCAAAGAAACCGTCGAAAATGCCCCAAATCAGACCCCATGTCACGGGGAATGGACGAGTTTTCGAGTCCTCCAACTGCAGTTACAATCTCGTTTCTCCAAGGCATACTTGATAAGAAATCCTTTGTTTCACTTATCACTCATTTCACCTTTCACCGCTAATGAACCTTAATAAGAAAAAATGATCGCGGTGGAACTAGCTTGTGAAGACAGAGTCATCTCATCGCTGCCGAGCTGTCCTGCTTTCAACAAGCGCTCTGAAGCCGCAAAAATGCCCGAAATCATCTGTGACTGCAGACTCGCCATTTCACACTTTGAAGGCAGTTGGCACGATAAATCCCTCAAGGCGACTAGGATCAATACTCCTGGCAGGATAGAATTCCGCGACCCTGGGCAGGCGCTGCATAGCGGTTTCCCCGAGGAAGGTGCCCTTATAAGGGCCCTATCAAGCCACAACTTTACGTCCCAAACGCCCGCCCACAAATGGACGACCGTTCCTGACGCTCGTATTCATTCATTTGCTAAGCAAATTATGAAGCGAAGGGATTGGTATGAAGCGGCCGTGATGCTGCATGCATACATGGGTACACATATGCAGCCGTATCTTCGGTAGCGGTGATTGGTAAGATGCCTACGGGAAACTCGTCCGAAATCGATTTACAAGTCACTGAGAACGGAGGCTTTTTCTTCGCAGGATTTTGACCGTTTCACTCCGTTCTTTCGCCATTTCCCCACTATACAGCGCCCTACTAGCATTTTAGGCTAAGTAGGAAACCATCGTGCCAATTGCCTTTGAAGGGCTTCCGTGCCTTGGTTGATTGCGAACGTTGTCCTCAAAAATGGTACGCGCTAAGTCGGTAACTGGAAACTCACTTTTATCAGTTTTATGCAACGTGTAGCCCAAAATCCCTTGCGATGCTGCTTGCTTACTTACCAGCCAAGAAACGAATGTAAGCGACGAGAGAGCAACCCTCTCGAGTCTAGGGAGGAGAATCGCTTCGGGCTGGTGAACCTTTCACAAAGGAGCTCCTTCTAGAACTTAGCTG
>MU944697.1:0-10414 GCA_036418165.1 Cooperia oncophora | reverse complement strand
ACGCTTCCACGTTTCCTCGCGATAGCAAAACGACCATGCGGGGATAAAACCCTCCATAACTCCGTTCAGAGAATCGTTCTGCAAATTTTGAAGACAGTTCTGAGTTCACCGTCCCAAGACGCGTACAACGGTGTGCAGCTCATTGGAAATGGCCGGGCTGACCTGATGGCCTTTCCTGGTCAGTATATCCCGTGAAAAGAGCAACATTCTTGTTTATTCCTGTTGGACATTTATTTACCAGAATTGCTAAGAGAACAAAAACATCGAGTTCACAGGTCTCGGCAAGATGCGGGAAGTGAAGAAACTGGCGACCAGCAACTATCCTCCTCCCCCTCACTGCCAAGTGCCCAAAAAATGAAACGAAATACAATCCAAAAAGCTGTTGTTTTAATGTGATAATTGCTTTTGAACGGGCAGTACGCATTTGAAAAGTTATCGCTGGAAAGCTGAGTTATGGGCACCCAGACCCCCAGACGGAACTCGAACGCGCATTTTCCGCTGGCCGGGCGAGTGCGTTATCCATTGGGCAACTGTTACCGTTCCTTCAATAGCTTTTTGTGGGTAAGATAATACAAAAAACCCGGTGGCGTATTGGATAACGCACTCACACGGTCAGTGGGAGATGCGGGTTCGACTCCCGTCTGGGGTTTGACTTTGCCCGTAATTCAGTGCTCCTGTGATAACGAAACGCAGTGTTGAAAATCACTGCGGTTCAATCTGTTGTAAACTAGTTGCTGAAACGGTTAGCTGACATTTCTATTCTTATCTTTTTTGGACGGGTCGGCGCCATTTCTTTTGTTTAAAATTCTTATAAAAATATTTTTTTGGTTAATCATCATGTGTTCGAATGACGTGAGCGCACCCAGGGCACAGCCTGCCGGGGGAATTTCGGCAAAACGGCCCCCTAGCTCCTATGGTGCGATCCTTCCCCTTCCCCTTTTCCACCTCTATCCTACCTACCATCTTCCTAAATTTTCTCAACTTCTACAATTTTTTTCGGTTTTTTTTCCGAGAATTCCCCATTTTTTCGCCAAGAAAGTGCTGATCACGAGGTTTGAAATAGGAACGATCAAGAAAACTCAACAATCGGGACAATCGGGAACATTTTTCCGGGAAGCGGACTCTCCCCTATTTCGAGCGCGATCATCGCTGAGGATTTCCAGCGTACAGCATGCCCTGGACGCAGTGCACATAACTCCGGTTTTCTCTCTCTCTACTCTCTTGAATAATTGCTTGTTGATGAAAATGCAACAGTTTTTAGGAATACTTTATCAAAGATTATCTGTTGCATTGACAGCAGAGCTGACTAAGCATAATGTTTCGGGTTTTTTTTCTAGTCAAACCTCAAGTAGTACCTGGAATTTGCCTAAGGGTCTTAGCCATGTATTTGTGACTGCATACACTATGAATTTTATGTTGTAGGCAGAAAGTGGATGCTTTTGCGAAGCAGAAAGAATACCTGCAGCGAGGCTTGGAAGAAGCGGAACGCAATCTACGCGAGATGATTCAGGCTCGACGGGCATGATTGTCTTGTTTTCATGTACCAAATCTAATAAAATTAAATTTATACAAGCGTTCTGTTTTTCACAAACTTTTCCTTGCATGTCATTTGTTGGTATTTTCAATCAGTACTTATCGCGAGTGGTGCATTTTTTACGAGATGATTTCGCATTCATTTGCATCCCTCTTGTCGATGACTAGATCCATTTTCAGTTAATCAGTTTTGAAATGTTCTGCACTAAAAACCTTTGTGCCTGCTAAACTCTGCTACGCCCCAATTTTGTCCTAAATTCTCCGAATGCGTGCGTGATTTGCCGAGCTTTCTTTTATTCTCTGTCATCTGGCATGCTATACATTTATTCTACAGTTTAGTTCACTGCGGACGAAGGGGTGTGTCAAACCCGCTCTTCACCAGTTGTTGACGTGTACCACTCGTTTTCTACAAATCGTTATCGCATACCCGCCTCAACAACTGGCTGAGAACGGGTTTGGCACCGTGACACTCATACTGCCTATCACACCCATCCGTCTGTGTGAAGTAGAGTATATTTTACTCCCATTAAAAAACTCGTAGAGATCCCGAAAGTGCGTTCATACTTTGCGTCAGCGCTTTGAGTGTTTGAGCTTCGATCCAGCATTTGAGCGTATGTCAACGTTTTGAGCGTCCACCAGGGTTCTGAGCGTCCGCCAGTGTTTCCAGCGACTAACAATGTTGCTCTCAGTTACTGTTTATCGCTGAAAACGCTGGTAGGCGCTCAAAACGCTTGTGGGCACTCAAAGTGGCTTCGCTCAGAATTGTAGGTCGACACTTACAATTTTCTGGTCCCTCAAAACGCTGCCAGACGATTAAAACGCAGCTGCGAAGTATGAACGCGCTCTAAGGTTTATGCCCTTCTGAAATTTCCGCTGTGAAGGTTGTTGAACCTTGACTTTATAGCAGTGGTTGACAAGTTGTCTTTTGCTTGTATGGCACTTACCACTACCCCTTATCAGTTAGTGACGTCTTGCGTTCCTCCTCTGTTTTCAAAAAACAGCTCATGTTATATCGGTCGATGTGTTCGAACTAGTCATATCGAGCGCTGCTACCGATTTTTTTGTACAAGGTAATTCAGCCTATCACTTCTGTTAGGTTGTCAAGCCTGCTTGAGCTCTTGGAAAATAGTAACTTCCAAGCTCAAGGTTTCTTTCACTCATACCTGGGTCGATTCTTTCATTTATACCTGAGTCGATTTCTCTAACCCTTCTCCTCTCCATTTCTTCCTTACTGAGTCCTCGTTACTACTACTTAAACTACAGAACTTCGCCAGAATCTCCATTTTGCTTTTGGAATCAGGGTAAAGCATCGCGCATATTGCCGAGTAATACATGGGTGCGTAGTACAATCTCCTCCACTAGCGCGAAAGTACGACCACCCCCCCTATGCTGATAAACACAACGACATTTGCTGTACCCTGTCTGGAACTGGCGTAACATTAGGCATCCCAGCTGAAGGGCTAATGCCGTTTGGACTCCAGCAACTTCGGCACCGAGCTCATTTTTAAATTACCTAAGTCGCCAAACCCGCTGAAAATATGTACACAAGGGTTATTTACCATCCTGATTACAATTATGACACTCATTCTTGGCGCTGGCGCCAAGGGATGACACTACGATTACCTCTTGGGCTCAGCCTTAGCGGAGCGCAGGTAATCGTAGGCTGTCCCCGCTTGCGCCATCGACAAGAGGATAATTCATATTTCGTAAATCAGATTTAAAACACACAATGGTCAAGCGGATTTGGTAACTTTAGGCATTAAAAATGAGCTCGGGCGAAAGTTCTGGAGTCCAAACGGCATTACCCAGCTGATGCCTAGTCTTTTTCGCGGTCTTCACTAATTCTGTGCGTGTTTTTCTTTTCAGTATATTCTCTTGCTCCATCAGTCTGTACGCATAGAAGTGCGTGAAATCTAAATGTGTACAAGTACATACATCATATGTAGTGTGGGTGGCACAGGGCTATTAATGTCGAGAGTTGAGATGATGGTGGGCCTTTTATACAAAAAAACCGCGCGTTTCGTGCTCACAGGTCTCACCAAGCTGCGAAATGGAAGAAGTGAGCCACTTTGGTCACAAGCACTCAAGGCCTGCACAAGTTGGCCTGCGCAGACATGGCTGGCTACCCTTATGGGAGACGCGGCCAGAGGGTCCTATTTGTCGCGCCTGAAAACGCGCGCCGCTCACTTTCTAGCGAGAGTCTGGCGAATCTTCAGTAGTGGTGTCACGGTGTCGCGAAAGCTGCTCATATTTCCACACCATATGCGAGGCGAGTCGTGAGGTTGGGTTTATACAAGGGGCGCGCTTAACCACTCGCGCGTCGCCGTTGGTCGAAATCCCGGCGGGCCGACTCGCGCCCAGGTCCAACAAGCTTTCTAGTTTCCTCAGGACGGTGAATGGTAGCCAGATTCTGGCAGATAAAACAACTGACTTCTGCTACACCGCAAGTCATTGTAGGCCACATCGCATTCAATAAGCCACTACGATTCTGAATGGAAGTAGAATGCGTGCCGCATCCCACAAAGGGATTGATCAACGGCGAAGACTTTATCCTTTATCGCGATCGCTGCATGACGATACCTAGCATCAAAAACACTCAGCATACCTTATGGTAGCGCTTTAATATTCCAGCTCGAACTAGCAGAAGAAAACAGCGTTCTCGCGCGGCGCGGCGTTCGCTCGACCTACGCCTGCAAAGCTCCGGCAAATTGTGATCCTTTGTAATATGTCAGCGGAAGTATTAAATCACTCAGGGAGCTGCTACCAGGCTTCGTAGTCGAAGGTGCCATGACTAGACCCCTGATCAAAGTGCCATAGTAAAAGGCACGCGATGCAACAAATCTCAGGCCTCGCAGTCGTTCAGCTCTCGCAGTCCTGATGGAACTTTGGCGATAACGTAGATGGGAGGGGCACGCGGCTCGCGGCGAGCGATGACTCATCTGCTCTTCTGCTCCCTCCTCGGCAAAATAGAAGTAATTTCGTGTTTAGAACATGCATATAACTTCGCCCTAGCTACATCAAAGTTGAAAACATTAAACACTGAAAAGTGCAAAGAAACAGTTGTTAGGCTGCAACGCTACTTAATCTTAAACTACAAAACTTTTGCATGTTCATCGTTGACTGTTTATTGACTACAAAAAATCAAATTTTTAGCTTCTGCTGGGACTCTTCAGCAAGTTCCCGGTAGATCTTGTTGTTTTCTGATTTGGCTGCTAGATTTCGCGTTTCAAAGGATGCCGATGAGTGGAAGACGACGACTTCATCCATCGCGCTTACGGTTAGGAGTAGCAAAATAGGGTCGCAGTACTTGCAAGAAATTATAAAATGTGGACCAGTGGTGTGTAACATTAAGCTGGTTCATTCTGCTACCGTAACAGCAGTCCGAAACATTCGTGAATGCGCTGGAATTCATTAAAAAAAGATATGAACAGTGCCCCTCTCAGTAGGCTTGTCACTTTTATGATGGGAGAAATTAAACTGTATAAATTCCTCCATACGACAGAGAGCATTAGCAGACCAGTTAGCAGAGGTTCTCAGAATAGTCTCTACGGTGTATCAATGACCGCAGTCAAGTCAATACTATTACTAGATTCAAGCTGTCATTGTTTATAACTGCGTTTAGACGCCACTGTACGCGATACGAAAGCTATCACAAGAATGCTGAGTTATGGGCAAAAGTCGGACCACGGACGGGACTATTACTAGAGTAAATCCAGAAGGCAAAGGTGTTGAGCCACAACCCGCACACTGTAGTGCCCAAATCAGCGCGCGGGGAAATAATTCAAGTTCCAGTCGGTGCGGGGTCTAGCCGCGTTCCCAAACCAAATGAGCGGTCACAAGCAAAAGAAGGCAGATGGTTACCGCTTAAAAGAATACCAGGAAGGGAAAACTCGCTGCAGTGGAACTGCTTCCAAAAGGTTTCATGATTTCCAGCAGATTACCTGGATATGTGCCACGCTTTAATTCCGATGAAAAAAAAATGGAAATTTGCCTTCACCTGTCAAAGAAAGGGCTTCAAGAATAACCGAGGCGAAACGGTAACAGGGAGCTCATGGAAGTTCCTTTAACGTGGTTAGAAATCCGCTCGTGCCGACATCAACAATGGTCTGCCCACGCTGACCGCAATGTCCCCGGTTCCCGAACAGAAAAATCGTCCTGTAGAGAGGGCCTATACCAGATTTTCCTCTACAGAAGGAAACCGAAGAGTACGAAAACCACCACTTTAGACACTAGACGTAAATTTATCGAGTTTTTCTCACTCTTTCGCATCCAAATCGGCCCAATGCTTGGCTCAGCTGGGAGGTGCACCCAGTGTGACGCGCCGTCAATTCCATCATCTCATGGTTGAAGTCCTGTGTCACAGCTAACGGCGATACTTCCACTACGATACGAACGGCGATACTTTCTGGCAAAATTTGTTATTTTGGATCCATTGCAGTAGGCTCTATGGAGAATTCGTTGGAAAAACTACCCTTCTCTGAAGTAGGGCGTTTTCGTTTGCGCCACTACTTCTAGCCACCCGGATATTTAGCATCGTTACCTAGTAGCTGGCGGTATTACCGTATTTAGTAGGATGCTGTACTAGATATACTATATTTCCTTTGCTCTGAGAGTGATCAAAGGGGTAAAAAAGCGTTTGTCGGCCCGACACTAAGACACGCCTCGTTTTCTCTCCTATACGAAACCGTAGATGTACTTTAGTGCGTGCTCATGGGTTGCAAGGATCGATAAGCGTGGTATTAAAAAGCACGCCTCGCGTTCAGGAAGGGCCAGTTATGCGGCACAATTACCAATGACAAGATGGTAACTAAAACAAAGTTGTAGAAGAAAACACTCAAAACCCTATCCGAAATGCCCACCTAGAACGACTTGCTGAGCCGCGCTCGTAGGTGCTGCGGGCGAAGAAAGGGCGTAGTCGGACGAGTTCTCAGTTCTTGATGCGAGCTCTATCTCTTTGCTAATAGCACCCAGGATATAATTAGAAATAAAGGTTGACCGTTGCTGTGGCCACTGAGCGAGGGCGTGCTCTCTTCGCGAGCAGATCGCGCTTTAGTCCAGTACTTTGAGCTGCGAAATTAGTACATGCTTAATGCTTGCGACTCACAGCACTACCAGGTGCAAAAGAAGAATCAGATAACCTGAAAAAAAATGCGGAGCCATTAAGGCACGGTCCGCGATCAGGTATCGAAGTTGAAAATATGGCGTCAGGAGGTTAGAGTGGTCCGCGACGAACAACCTTGTACCGGTTTCGCGGCAAAAATTCTATGGGAGGGGCGCTGTAGCGCAATATAGGTTCAGTGGCTCCTCCTTTTTTCCAGTGACTCCGCCTCCAGACTCCGCCCCTAATGACCGACTTCCAGTGGAAAATGAGATTGCAGGACGAAAAAGCACGATAATCGCCCACTTGTACCATCAAGAGATCTTATCGGTGAACAGCCGTGCATATGAGGGCGTACTTCTGGAGATAGAGTTGACTGGGCACGTACAAACTGGGATCGAAATGGGGTTCTATCTCGGGCAGGTGGCATGTTTTTTGTGCTTTTTTTTTGTTCACAGTCGGGTTACTCAACCCCTTGTCGTTTATATGAGCCCCCTAACATCACCATCCTGAATTAGCAATAACGCCGGTTTTCCTTTATAATTAACAGTGAAAAGTGTGTTTTTGAACGAGAGTCAATAGGTCGTTCGTCGCAGTGCGTATAAATAAGGTTTTGACTTCACCTGCAGGTGCTTGTAGTGTATTCGGACGAAAGGTGGAATATAAGTGGATAGCATTGAAGCAGAAGTTTACTTGTAGACAACACCGCTTCTTCTACGTGTTTAGAGGAAGTAAAAAGGTTCAAAAAGGTAAAAACATTGGCTGGCTGCTGCGTAATCGCTGTGGAAATCTCAGGTGGGGATTGTAGTTATACACGCAGGAGGGTCAGTAAGCGCAGACTGCATTCAGAAGTGCGTAAAACTTACAATAGCATGTTTGCCATTCTTTCAAAATGTTATCCTGCCATCCTCTTTGGAGGAGGAGGTAGTCGTTACGGCGACCCTCTTTAGGGGTCGTCATGCAAGCACAGATTGTCACACAACAAGTGGCAGCGAACTGTAATTAACTCTCTCTTTTCACAACATTAATTCCCTCTAATCAAAGGATAATGCTAGTCACGAGTGGGCATCAGAAACAGCATTGAATTACTGAAATGTTGTTGATAAGTACTACGCCCACCCTCCTCGAGGAAAGGGCTTTGGTACGACTCCCCCCCTTGTCAAACGGCTACCTACCATTTTCAAATTTCCAGTTTCTAACCTAGGACTTCCGTAAATGGGGGGTGGGCACCCAGTAAAAGCAGGAAAATTTTCGCGGCTTTTTAGCTTACCACTTTTTCACGGAACTTTCCGAAATGCTCGCTGCTTTCCCGCAAAATTATCTCTCGAGCGGGGAGGGGGGGGGGACAGTACACATGAAACAGGAAAAAATCACACGAAAGTAACAACCAGGAAGAAATCCTCTAAGGCCGCGCCGCATTTCTCTCAAGCCCATATGACAACCCCTCATCTCCACAACAAACCGCCCCTCCAGCGGCATGTAACGATCCAATGTTTTAACACGCTGTAATGCTGAGTCGGGCACCCGAATGCGTAGCTGCAGCATCCGTTGGCCCAAACGTCAGCCAAGCTTCTATCTCCAGGGTGTTACCCAGTTCTAGTTCATGTAAGGCAGCGTTCAGACTCGCGGACGGCCAGCGCTCGGTCCGGCGTATCGCGGCGATCGATGAGCATGCTTCTACTGCAGATCGCGTCGACACGCGGTCGAAGCGCTGCCGTGCGAATGTCTGAGGCGCCTAGAGATATACTACTGACTAGTACAGGGGGGGGGGGGCCAAAAAAAAGTAATTTCGGCCGAGTCACATATGAGCGAAGTTTTCGCAGCCCAGAACAGAGGAAATGGATATGAGTACCAGGGCGAACGTACATATGGATCTTCCTCTATAGAGCAGGACCGCTGACCGGCATTCACTTCATTAGCACCAAATATGAAGTCATCTCCAGTCGCGGATTGTGAGTGGAGAACGCCTTTGGAATTCACGTGGCCTCCAAACAGCTGCGGAACTTCTTGAATGGAATCACCCATGGATAGCTACCTGGAGACCAGTACTCTTGATCTGCAAGACCTCCAACATCGAGCAGCTCCGGCAACGTCGCTACGGTCCAGGACATCATCTTCACCCCATTCCCAGGCGGGGTTGATGGTGTGGACCGGCCGTACCTGGAATGGATGAACCGATATTTTCTTCGTGGGCCCCAGACTGAGGGTGTGCGCTGGTGGCTACATCGAGCAACTCGAGGAGAATATCCCATCTTCATGTCGTCGCCCGTACCTTCTTGGAAACTTTGTACTGCTACAGGATTGGGTGACAACACATTTAATCGAAGGGCGTTGGAAAAACTTTCGCCTACTTGGAATGGAAGAACGTTGAGTACCTGGAAAAGATGGAGTATTTAAGGGGTCACTGACTAAACTCCTCATTACTCGGTTTCAAGCGGAGTTCCAGGGTGTCTATGCAGTGCGAGAAATCAACGATACTCGTCAAGCTCCGGTACCAATCATTTCGCGCGCGGAATCTTGCTCGAGGGCTCCTCGGCAGAAGGCTGTGGCGGAGTATCGTTATTGGTATTGAATGTGCCTTTAACTATTGTTAGTAAAAATGTCCCATAAAAGTGTATAAGTTGTAACTATAGGCTTTGAAAGGTCATGAGCGCAAATGACTTTTTTGCCCCCCGCCTGTAATACGCCTATCTTCCGGTATTCATTGTATAGGCCGCATCGCCGCTATGGTTCTGAATGGAAGTAGAATGCTGCCGCATCCCAGGAAGGAGTGTTCAACGCCAAAGACTATCCTATTATTGAATACAATCTGGCTCATACAATGTCTTTTCGAGCCGATGTGCACTTGTGCCCTCCCAGATGAGTCCGCTACCTGTCTACAAACGCCGGAGAAATAAAATACTTGGTGGCCTGGGCAGTTTCCTCCGGGATTTGACCCGTACCATGCACATGGTGAGCGGCCAAGCGGCGTTATTTGCCATTACACCAGTGCCGCCATTTGCTTCTAATATACCGCAGATTTAATTGCATAGTGCTGCACACTTTTGTCGCCAAGCAACAATGCTTTTTCACAGATGATCTGCCGTTCTCAGCGGTCTTTGGACTTTTCTGCAATGAAAGTGCCCTTTGGTTAACTTGCTGTCACGCGTCACATATGACGCAGCAGTGTCGATTTGACATTCGCTTATTTGTCAAGAAGCCCTTTACTCATCGAACTCGTCATAGGCTAGAAATTTTCCAGTTTATGGAAAGCAAGTCCTTTATCTTTAGAAGGCTTCAGGTGCATTGAAATCCCCTTTTCTTCTTTTCGAAGTGAAGCTGAATTGAGTTGTCCTGTAATACTGTGAAGAAAAGAGTTCGTGAAACCGCTCCCTGTTTAGGAAAAAGGGCAAAATTTTAGGAATCGATTCGGATGTGGATTCCACTTCCATTCAGTATATCCGTGGCATTTTGAGCGCAATCTTGCCTATGACAACCACTACGGGGGGGGGGAGGAACCAATCGATGTGCAAGTCAATGTTTTTTTCTGATTATTCCAGAGTGATGGAGGCGGAGGTGGTGTAGTGACAAGTGGCGCGCTTACCACTCGCGCGGTCCTGGGTTCAAATCCCGGGTCGACTCCCGCCCAGGCCAATCAGGCCTACCCTCCGTTGACGCTAAATTGGTACCAGATTCGGGTGGGAGGACAAAAACACGGACTTGTACGTCGGTTGTCCCCGCGAGTTATTATATAAGCCCTGTCGCATTCAATAAGCCACTACGATTCTGAATGGAAGTAGAATG
>MU944691.1:0-13603 GCA_036418165.1 Cooperia oncophora | reverse complement strand
AAAAAAAAAAACAGAAAAATAATTGAATAAGTGTTTCCAGGGTAGGTTACACCTAACCATTAACAAATCCTTTCGTCCAATCAGTGCAAGTAACCTAACCCGATTAGACCAAAGGGTTCGTTGGTCTCGACACAGCGTTCAATATTCGACCAGTTGTATGTGGGCTAGCAGCAATGCTACGATAACGACATAAGTTCGATATTTCAAATATCATCGATGGGCGAAATCCGCCACGGGGTCTTATTTGAACAGTAGGAGAGAGAATCGTACTTGGCCCGTGGAAACGTTTTTGGATTGTTGACTTTTTGCGTTTTCAGGCGCAATTAGCCTCGCTTTAGTTAGCAGAAGACGCAACAAAAAGACACTATAATACTTTTGATTGGTGATCGGAAGTGAGTACCCCTCTTGCGCTAGATGGCGGAGCTTTGGGAAAATATGGTGAGATCGTAGATAGGTTGCGAGTGGGGCGTATCGAAGGAAGAAATTCAAGGAAGACAAATTTAACCGCCGCTTCACCTACTGCGATGGTGCACACTCATGTTCAAGCCAAAAATACTCCTAGTTTCTGTAAGTTCCGCACTTCCTCTCGGGGTTTCCAGCAATCGGCTTTGGGTATCATCACCTTCTCCGAACTGACGCAGTCACTTCTTGTTCCTTGTTATCCATCATTAAACAGTAACGTCTGGGCGGACAAGTTCAACGTGAACTAGTTAACGGTGCACTTACCAGTCATGCTACGTAAAAAGAACGGATGAACGAATGCCACTTCTCAACTTATCACTAGGAGCCCGACAAAATCACTGCAACATAAGCTGGGGTCCTTCAAGTCCTTCCTGGAGATGACGGTCAATTTGGTCTTTTTGTCATGCGCAGCAGGAGACGACCTACACCAATGGACATAGGTACAACTATCATCGTCCCTCCTCGTTCACAAGAGCAGAGTTTCCTCGTTAGGTTTTTGTACGTTTCTATTGGCACACCATACAAAAACAGGGCTAACTGTGAAGCATTCTATGATAACTGCTGTTTAACGCCGCAGTACGCGTTCCGAATGTTATCACAAGAATGCTGAGTTGTGGGCAAAAGTCGTGCCCCAGGCGGGAGTCGAACCGCACCTCACGCTTTCCGGGCGAGTAGCGCTATCCGTTATCGCCCAGACGGGAAACACATGATTCAAGGCCAAAAATGCTCCTAGTTGCTGTAAGTTCCACCATGCCAGGAAAGTGTTGCTGCGTAACGGATAGCGCACTCGCCCGGAAAGCGTGAGGTGCGGGTTTGACTCCCGCCTGGGGCACGACTTTTGCCCATAACTCAGCATTCTTGTGATAGCGAAACATAACAAAGAACGTTCCTAAGAAAGCTTAAGAGACTCCTGCCAAATTAAATGGAACCCTTTCCTACTCATTTTTTTTACACTTGGACCACAGCTTCGGTGTCAAGCACGCTACCGACGAGGGAAAGGGATGTATATGACATGAAAATCTTTAATCTCTTAATCAAAGGGCTTTCTCTTTCCTGAACGTTCCTGCGAAAACGTGTGAGCATTTTCTTTAGCTCACAGCAGTGCTGACACCCTATGTGGGAATTGAACCATGGCCTTAACAAGAGCAACAATAAGTGGCTTCTGCTGGCATAAATATTAGCCTAGTGGCCCGGAAAGCGTGAGGAGCATTTCAAATTTCGGGTTTAACTTTTGACCGTAGTAAACATACTTGTGGTAATTTTCGGTGCCCGATCTGAACAGCAGTTATCATAATAAAACAACTTCGAAGACTTTTCAGCCTTTTCAAAGAAGATTGGGCGTAAAAGCTGGCTTCCATTAAAAGCAATTGGCACGATAAATCCCTTTTAGATCAGTAGGAATAGGCAGGACGGAAATTCCGCGCCCTCGGGCAGATACTGCGTAGCGCCTTTACCTGATGGTACCCTTATAAAGGCCAAGCTGCAACATGCCGACCCGAACGCCCACCGCGCCGCCCGCCCACAAATGGACGACCGTACTGATGCTCGTATTGCTTCATTTGCGAAGTAAAATATGAAGCGAAGGGATTGATATGAAGCGGCTGCGGTGCTGCATGGATATATGAGTACATACGTGCAGCCGTACTACCGTAGCGGTTATTGGCAAGATGCCTACGGGAAACTCGTCCGAAATTGCTTTTGAGTCATTAAGAACGAAGGCTTTCTCTGCAGGTTTTTGACCGTTTCACTTCGTTTTTTCGCCATTTTCCCCACTATATAGCACCCTGCTAGCATTTTAGACCGAGTGTCAAACTATTGTCTAACTTCTGCCCTCGTCGCACTTTAAGGTTATTGCTACCGCTCGATATCTCCCATTTCTGGCACCAAAGTCTAAATCTCATGAGAAAGTTTCCCTGATAGTTTAATGCTTCTATAGTTTATCTCAGACAAATCTGCCTGTCTCTAAACCACAAAATCAAATGTGAAGGGCATTATGATGGCCTGTGGAAGGTTCCATTCAACGAACTGTGCAAGTGAGTACGAGGGTCACTAGCCTTTGCGCTGTGCTTTCATAACCGCAGAAAAAAATTGGGGCAGACCGATAATCGCACTTTTGACAGCTTTGAGATTTTTTAAGTGTCTTGGCGCATCAAACTATTTTGTGCAGGTAAGTATTCCACGGAGCTTCATCTGCTCCTTGGTCGCGGTGTTTCTCAAGGCGGAATCAAACCAGCACACATAGGAATTGTTCCATATTTCAAGAATTCTGAGTTATGAAAAGAAGTTAGACTAAAGGCGGAACTCGAACCTACATTCCCCGCTAACCGGGCAAATGCGCTATCAATCATTCACTGTCATACCTGAACATCTTCCATTCTGCCTTTTGAGCATCACCAGGCACTGCTAAAGTTCGAATATTAAATGGCAGGTGGACTAGTGGGACTCAAAAAAGAATTGAGTCTCATTTTGAACTGTGCAAGTTCATTACCATCAAAGACGGAAAATAAAAGGACTGCGATGTTACCTTCGAATGCACTAAGCATTTAGGTAGTACTCAAAGTTGTCAAGGCATTTGAGGCACTCCGACTTACAGAAAGAATCGAGGAGCTAGTCAGTGTTCGAGTAGGTTTCTACGTTCAGACAAACTTAATAGCAAGTGATGGAATCTAGCAAGTTTACATTGTCAGAACGGTGGTTGAATCCAACAAAATTCTTCTTTCTAAGCCACTGCGTTATCTCCTACTTTTCCTTCTGCTGTCGTGTTTATAAATAATCAAAAAGAGTCAAAAATGTGGTCAGACAAGGTTGTTTAGATTGACGGACGACATTGCACAGGGGACGAAATAGTGAGACGAGCAAAGGCGGATTAGACTAGAGATATTGGAAGGATTGTACGACGACGACGACGACGCATCGGCTATCCTCGCCAGAAACTGGTCGGTGGCTGAACGTGGGATCGTCTTTGGACAAGGGCCACGTGAAAAGTTCATGTACAGTCGCTAATCGTTGGATTGTCGTTGACTCGTCGTCTAACGAAAGGGAGATCGTCGACTAGGCGTCAATATCCGGCAAGTTTCTAGAGGGAAGGTGGAAAATCTGAGCATTTCAAGCAATGCAGTGGGAGGGGCACAGGGCAAGTAGTACATTGGGGATCCACAGCGAGGGACAGGGGGTCGTATTCGCTCGCTAGAGAAAGTGGAAGGGGGTCGTCTTTACCTGCAAGGAAGATGCTTCCGGTCGCTAACTTTCCCAAATTCGACTTCTGCACTATACACCTTCCCCTCCCCTTCGATGAATGGAAGCTTGTTTCAGAAAAACAGAAGAATTTCTCAAATTTTCTGAAAAAGTGACGGCGAGCTGGGAAAATTCAGGAACAAGCTAGGAATGAGGAGGAAGGTCATGGCAGAGGGGAAAAAGTCAAGGGGGATAGAATTTCGCAGAAATTTTTCCCAACGGCAGGAGGTGCTGATATGCCCTCGTGGGGGAAAAGCTGTAATTACCCCTTGCCGTGTCATCCTGTGGATGTTGAACTCTGCTAAACGTGCCACAGTGCTGGTTTGACTAGTTCGCAGGAGGCGCGTTAAGAAGCACTGGCTGAATCATTGCCCAGATGTTTGAAGGAAGAACGGAAAGCCTGTAGTTTTCGGAGTGCCTAGCGGAAAATTCCTCTTTCATTTCGTGAACCATCTTATCAGGATAGGGATAACAGGATTTGAGAATGATTTGGTCGAAGGGAGCAGTGGCGGGTCTCGAATGTCTTGCAATCAAAGATATCCGGTTGTACAGGTGGATGTCGCTAATTCATGCCATTCTCGATTACAGAAGAAATGCGGGTGCAGTCCGGCGAGCGGGGATGAGCGGGCAATATCTTGCACTTTTCACCGGTCTCGCTGTTCCCGGTTTACAAGTACTCAGTCGGTAATGAAACCGGTGAAATTTTTGTGAGGATTAGAGCAAGCTGTCGAGCACCATGTTTTTGGTCTGTCATTTGTTTGTAAGCTCATAAAATAGCTTCCCTTACTCTAGCACTGGTTATGTGAAGCTAAGATAACTGACAAAATGCCCCCCCCCCTGTCGCCGAGGTATTCCGAAATATGGAGTATTACTCTTTCCACTGCTTGCAGAGTGATCTCAGAAAAGCATAATCACCAGGAACAAATATAACCTCTGACGGTTCATTTCTCGCTTTCTCACTTGTTGTATCTAGGCGAAGTTCATTGGAAATGATGATCTGACGCGTGCTTCCCTGAGGATTTTTCAACTCGGGAAATCTACCAACCGGCACCTTTCTTGCGTCACCCTATTTCAGGTCCTTATTTTACGTTGAATACGCTTTTCCGTGATATTATCGCGACACGGAGGTGAGCTGAAAGTTTGAACGTACAGTTTGTTGCGTCATGATTGGAAGATGTTAATAAGGCTTCGGGTTTGGGAGTGCCGCCGATGCCTGTTCGCCTACCAGTTTCGTGAAGGTTAATGAAGTGGCAACGCTGGTGCAAAACCGAGCTATACGAAGACTTGATACTTTTTTCTATGTTATTCACATCACTGTTGCGCATTAAAACTATTGAGGCTATCTGGACGCAGTAGCTGATGACTTTGCGCGCATTGCAACGCGTGGACGCGAGAATGACTCATGTGGTCACACTAAGTGAAGATATTAAGGCTTGTAAAGGCAGCGGATTTCAGGGCTGTTAGGGGAGTACTGCTAAAAGTATGGTGCGGATCGCTTCCAACCCGCAGATCTAAGTTGCCTGTGAACGACTCGAGACGGTGCAGGAAGGGCAACGAGCGGCTTGGTAGAAGTGGACATCTAATGACGCGCGGGGGGCGACATTATACCTATGTGTGCTGAACTGCCACAGGTATATCACCCAATCAGAGGCAAACCAAAAAAAAAGAACTCCGGTTTTATCTGGAAAAATTTGTGAGGCAAGTCATATCAGTTACAAGGGCAGCGTCGCGATCAACCAAAGTGAAAAAACCCTCCAATGAAAACGAACGCGGAGTACGCAACCACAGCGGAAATCCCACTCTTGCGGCTCGAAATCGATTGGTTGACGAGGGCGGAGTCAACAAGGCTGAGCTGACGCCTCCTTTCCTGTTAATCCCGCCCCGACTGGTTAAACAGTTTAGGATCAGTGCTTGCTGCGTGGTTTTGATAAACGCTAAGTTTTCTGTCTGACGTTCCGAGGCGCGCGAGACGATGTGAAAGAGAGCTCAACAAAGGTCTGCGAAACTCGTCCACATGCCTTAAATTTCGTAGGGTCTTATTTCACGCTCTTCCACACTTTTTTCCTACTTTTTTTTTGATTAGTGCTTAGGATTGGCCACGGTCGGTGTTTCTAACCGCGCGCCCACCCCAAATTGACACCTGAGATCCTGCCAAAGGTCCATCGCGGGCGCTGTCTTTAAGAATACGCAGCCCCAGAGAGAAGACTTGGATACGAGTACCAGGGCGGAAGATACCCAAGATGTTCGATAAGCAGGAGCAGGCTCTCATCCATCACCTTCATGTACACCAAAATATGAAGCCATCTCCAATCGCAGCCTGACTGGAGAACACTTATGGAATTCACGTCACCTCCAAACAGCTGCGAAACTTCTTGAATGGAGTCACCCATGGACAGCTACCTGGAGACCGGCACTCTTGATCTGGAAGACCAACATCGAGCAGCTCCGACAACGTCGCTACGGTCCAGGATATCATCTTCACCTGCAGTCGCCAAGGCGGGTTGATGGTATGGACCGGAAGTTCCTGGAATGGGAAGACCGATATTTTCTTCGTGGACCCCGGACTGAAAGTGAACGCTGACGGTTACATCAACCAGCTCGAGGAGAATATCCTGCCTTGATTCGTTGTCTGTACCATCGTGGAAACTTCACACTGCTACAGGATAGGGAGCACATCGAATATCTCGCCAAGTTGGAATCGAAAGACTTTGAGTACATGAAGAAGACGGAATATTCAAGTGTGTCACCCGTCCTGAGCCCCCTCGATTGCGGTAGCTCAAAAGGGTGGTCTACAGTCGCGGAAAAATCGGTCGCGTGGCAGAATCTCTCGATGGCGTTCGTCCAGAAGGCTGTGGCGGAGTTTCGTGATCGTGTACAATGTGTTGTTGAATTTGATGGTGGAAATGTCCAATCAGAAAAATAAATTGTAAATTATTATGTTTCGGAGTCGGAGGGGAAAAGTGTCCTTTTCTTGGCCCGCTGTATGTAAATTGTTCGTCTGTTTGTTTGTCTGTCCGGAAATTCGGTTCGACCTGAAGAACGACTTGGAGAGGTCGGGTCAAGGTGGGGATGGGTAGGGCATGGGACAAGATGTAAAGAGCACACTTGACCTATGCTAAACCCCACCCACAGTAGGGGCATGCGTCTAATGTTGGCGGTGGCAGACAAAATTCATAAATCGCTTCCAGAGCAGCTTAGAGGTGGGGAAAAAAGGAGTGAAGTTGGCAAGGGGTTGGCTGGCTGAGTGGAGGAGACACACTCGGGATGGACGGATTGTGCCTGAGATGGACGGTGTTTCCCATGAAATTCAATTAACCCATTCTCGAGATAGTTAAGAGATCTTAAAAAAGTCGATTGGGAAGAGGATCATCTGAGCGGAAGTCAGGCACCCTTTGGTGTGTTGATGTTGTGAAATTGAATGAATAAATAAATAATTAAATAAAATGAAGTTGTAGTTCGGTTCCAGAGCACTCCAGAAACCTGGAAAAGGTGAATCGTGGTCAGAGGATCATGGGTTGAGAAATGTGACATTAATATCACTTTGGATTCCTTTTGTGACATCCACGCCATACGGGAGTCAGCCCTTGATTCTTTGCTATGAGTTCCGTGTCGAGAAAAGTGGAGTGCGGCAAGCTCTACTTGACCCACTGAGAGTAGCGACCGTCTTCAGGGTGACTCACATTCTGTTGGGTGCAAGGTCAAACTCACTGAGCCAATGTGGAATTGGTCTTTCCAAGGCGACGGCTGAGTTTCAGGACGATGGCTCGTGTTCTCGGGGGTCCTAAGCAGTATTATAAGACATTTATTACTCACAGAATCTGGGACTATTAACGGACTTCTTTGGTGTCACGTCCGTCCTATGCTTGAGTGGGGTGGAGATGAGATGGCATGATCGGACGACAATAAGGTTTTTTTTGTTTCTTGAAACCATGTCTCATTGACTTCAAGACGTCTAAGAGACCAATTGTTACAGAGAGAAGTATACTTCATACAGGGAGTGCGGTTCACGAAATGCGACAGGGTCGAGCGTGGACAACAATTCATCTCCGGAGGAGCTGCTTTTGCGTACATTAGGCGTTATACTGGCGGCAACTCGCTTCAGAGACCTAGTTACTACATCTATTAGGTTGTCCGGAAAGTTCTTAGCGTTTTGGGTGTTTCACTTTAAACGATCGTAACTTTCTTAATACTCATCGGATTTAATCGAAATAGGCACCATTCGAATCAGCACACTTTTGCCAATGTGACAGCAGTCGAGAAATCCCATAAAAGGAAAAACTGGGTGGTCGAGAATCCACGAAATCTACGAAGGTCTTTTTTGCCTGGTCTTAATTGAAGAAGTATTTTTCAGCAAGGAAGTTCTGAAAATGTCTGAAAAGGTGACAGTCGGTTGGTGAAAGGTCTGGAGAATATGGTGGGTGAGGTAGAACTTCAACCCCAATTCGTTCAATTTATGGAGTGATTTGTGAAACGTGTGGGCGGGCGTTGTCATGCAAAAGAATCGGACCCTTTCTTTTGATAAGTGTTGGCTGCAGCTGACAATATTTTCGGTACATTTGGTCGGTTTGTTCACAGTAGGGTTCTGCTGTGATGGTTTGGCCTGGTGATGAAAAGTTATAGTGGATTACAACAGCCGATGACCACCAAACCTGACCAGAATTTTTTTTCGTGAGGGTTCGGCTTTGAAAATTACCTCGGTGGTTCCTCCAAATCCAACCACTGTCCGGAACATCTCCTGTTATCATACATGATCCATTTTTCATCACAGGTGACAAATCCGGTTCAAAACGGGTCAATTCTTTTGCGCAAAAGCAGCGAAGAAGGAACCTCGAGACGTGCCGATTCCTGCCGGTCACTCCGATTGTGGGGCACCTAATTGTCGGGTTTTTTCACCTTCCCAATGCGTTTCAAACAATCTACAACACTGGATTTGCCAACGCCTAGCTTTTCTGCAATCTCTCGAACTGTTTGGGATGGGTCAGCCTTCAAAATCTCCTCAAAATCCTCGTCAGATATTGCTTTAGGTCGACTGCCATGAGGTTCATCTTCAATGCTGAAATCTCCTGAACGAACTTTGTTGAGCCATTGCAGCACAGTGCTTTCTCAAGCACTACTTAGGGCCCCCACACCTGAGTTAATTTGCTGAGCTGTCTTCGATCTGCTGTTGCCCCATTTATAGTCGAAGAAAAAACAATCGTCCGAACCGAAGTGCCTCTTTTCACTATGTTTGAAAAACATCTTTGAAAAAAGGCGGAGTTCATTAAGCAATGTGTATGAAACGGCAATATATATTATATCATGCAGATAGCGCAAGAAATTCTCTACAGGATTGGCTACTGAGAAGCAAGGCAGAAAGAGTTTTTAAACAGCAGTGAATGTACAAAAAATAGGTGCACAAAACGCTAAGAACTTTCCGGACAACCTAATATTGCCCCACCGTCATCAAGCACAAAAAAGCAGGATAAGCGCGCGCCTGAAGCCATTCGAACAATTATCCAGTATCTAGACAAGCGGTAAAAAACTTACTTGCTACAGTCTTATTCGATGTGTTGCTGGGGCATACCGGGTGGGGGAGTTGGTGCTGGGGCGCTCGCTCCAGTTCCTGTCTGCACCAAGTTGTGGAAGCTGGTGGAGAACGGGTTTTCGCTTAAAGACACATGGTACGCTTGAACTCATTGATGGTATTTGAGACTATCAGCCCCCCAGCTATCGATCGATGTGTAGTGCGTCCGACCCACTCCCAAAAAGCTGCACGGTCTAGACTTCGCAGCCGTGGGAGAAGTACGTAATTCCCTTGCCGGCTCGTCCATTTTCGCAAACTCACGTTTTATACTCCAACATCGTCCGCGCGGGGCGCCTCTGTCGCGTGCAGCTCTCTTGCGCTACCTTTTGCCAACCCCTCTAATTGCGCTTCGAAATACAAGTAAAACGCAATTTCTTTATGCGGATAATTTAGGAGCTGCAAGATAAGTACCGAAGATGATGACGAGGGCTAGAACTCAAGCAACTGTGGTGCTTCTGCAATATCCCTCAGAGGCCGCGCATTCCCACAGAACATGACAATAAAAACGGCCTAAGCGTCCCACTCGTTAGTTTGAAGTATTTCTATAGCATTAGAGCCGGATTCGAGCCGGATCGCAGAAATGCACACGCGATTTTAATTTATTGCGTTTCCTTTTTTTCAATTTTGTTTTATTTACATCTACATTCGTTGTTGTTCATTTCTAGCCTTTGTCATCTTCATCACCTTCTATTCGGACTTTGAAGCATGAGCAATACCTCAAATGTTAGGAAATTGCGTTTTGCTTTCGTTGTCCGTTTTTATTGTCATGTTCTGTGGGAATGCGCCGTCTCTGAGGGATATTGCAGAAGCACCACAGTTGCTCTTGAGTTCCGCCCTTCGTCATCATCTTCGGTTCTTATTTTGCAGCACCTAAAATGCTTATCCGCCCCATAAAAAAAATTGCGTTGTACTTGTATTAAAGCGCAAGTAGCAGGGTGTTGGCAAAAAGCCAAGAGAGCTGCACGCGACACGCGCCGCGCGGACGATGTTAGTAAAAACGTGAGTTTGCCAAATGGGTGGAGCGGCAAGGAATAACGACTTTCCCACGGCCCCATACTCTGAACCCCATGCTGCTTCTTTAAGTCAGCTCCCTGAACGCGCCCAGCTCCGCATAAATGTCACATCGCTTCCGCATATAGCTCTGGACGCGAACGTGTTCTGCTGAAAACACTTTTCGATATAAACAGATTAATGACTATGGTTGCTAAAATCTAATAAATGAGACCATTATTGAGCGGGGGTCGAAAGCACAAAGAGATAGCTCAGCTTCCGTTTCGCACTTCCCTTCAATTTTCCCTTGAAGCCAGCAAAGCAAGGGAAAATTTCCGAACACGTTCTGGGCATTTTCACGTTTCGCCTCTCATTTGGTTAGAAAAACCGCTGTCAGCCCCCAGAAATGGGAACATCCACAGGATGGCTGGTTCACGTGCCTCCTTCTTAGCGCCACACAGGGAGAGCGCACCAATGAGGAGGGCGCTGGGACCTGCCCATATGAAAGCAGTGGACTGTTAAGTTCTAATGACAGTGAATTTTACTTGTATGTTCCAAGGAAACTCATAGGTATTCTTACTGCAGAAATTCGGCCGGCTTGTTCTAGTCAACTTTAGGTACAAAATATTTATTATATACATATATCACATTCTTCACAGCTATGCACAATGGTATCGTTTCAGAACGAGTAAAAATACTATGAACAGGACACTCTTCTTGTGTGTTTTTGCTTTGCGACATGAGCCGCCATTGACAGCGACTCGGAAGTATAGACAGAGATCCGGTGAGTGTCAGGAAGTTCCTTAGAGATGATCGAGTACAGCGTTTCCAATTCCGATGCGAGCAACTGCAAATGAAACACT
Organism: Cooperia oncophora; assembly: GCA_036418165.1. NCBI lineage: Eukaryota > Metazoa > Nematoda > Chromadorea > Rhabditida > Trichostrongylidae > Cooperia > Cooperia oncophora. Next base: position 2,491 of record MU944691.1, on the reverse strand, counting down.
GAAGATAAGAAGTAAAGCTACAAACGGGGTGGGGGGGGGTGGTTTTGAGTTGTGATTGGTTATCGTAATAAAACTGGCCAATAAGCAGCGTAGGCAGTTTATTAGCCTCAGAATTGATATACCACTTACCGTGCTGTAGCGAAGATCAAGCACAAGGTGCTGAAGCCGTCGTGTATCGTTGAGATATGGGGCGTACTGCGAGAGAATTTGCTGGATTTCTTCTTGTGAAAGTGTGGATACATTGAAGCCGAAATCTGAAATGTAAACGTTAAGCAAAATATGAAAATGTTCTTCATGTCTGAAAATACCGTTGGCACTACACCGGTGTAACGCAAGTGCAGGAGGCGTGCGGTCGCGACGCGGTTCAAGGGCGTGCTGATCCATCTTCTAGGCTGTCTTACGGCTTTCATTACGAATGTCGGTCCACACTTTGACGACTCACACATTCTAACTAATTGACGCGATTTTCATATAACTATGACATTTCCAGGTCAAATCGACCGGGCGCTGGTGCGAATACCGCGCACGGAGACGTCACATGCAACAGTGTCTTCATCGCGTGGCCACAACGTGAATCTCCCAACCGGCACGCCTCATAAGGCCAGCAATTTGCAAAATGAAAAATTGTGAATCTGCTTCAAATAGCTTTGAACAAGTTACCAACCTAGTTTCAGCACTTGAAGTTGCGATCGATGACTTCTCGGTAGAGCAGCATGAAACGCGGTCTGGAGCGCCATCACTGGCTTCTCACGCCATCCAATTCGTAGAGTAACTGTAGATGGAGGTGCGCCACCTTAAAACTTGTTCGTTAGAAAAATGATAGTGAACCAAATACCAGGAAGAAATTTTAAGAAGACGGCTTGTCAGAAGGTTCATATGCATGCCGTACCACTTGTTCAGAGCAGGCGTGGCTGCGGACCTAGCTGTTGCGTTTGATTACTGTGGCGTTCATCCAAAAGCCTTGTGTGTCCGTTGAGAAAGCGCAGACATAACAAAAAAATGTTGGTGCATGTTTTGCCCGAAATGCAAACTGTACACACATAGCTCCCACTCTACACCGAAGCAATAAGCCGTGACCACGCCCCGTCCAAATCGCCGTGAAATGGTACTCCGGGAGTTAAGCTCTTCATTGTGAAACTGTAAATAAGTAACTAAGCCATTGAATATAAATAAATAAATAAATATAATGAAGTTAATAATCAAACAGCAATATAAAGTCTGTGTACTCACCCGCATTGACAGCATGAAAAACTGGAATGATGAGCTGTTGCTGAAGCAGAGAATCGTTGTCGTGAGCATAGATTAACTGTGCATCCGACCCGTCCAGTAAATATTCAATAGAATTCGATTCGTCAGTTTCAAGACGGAAACGTTTCAGAGAACGACCACAAGTTGACACGAACGATGTCAGCCTCTGAAAAAGACCTTTTCTGAGGTATAAGAAGAGCAAGAAGTGGAAAAATTCATAACTGAAATTACCCTAGAAGCTAAAAATAGCAATAAAAACTATTTATACAGAAAACAAGATTTTTTCGCCTTTTAGAGGTGTAGAGATGAACAGTGATTAAAGGGTGAAATGCCAAGTTGTGGTTCACAAGGCGCTATTCGGCTTGGGAGGGGCATTTTGCACTTGTGCGGATTCTCTTTGCTAGCTGATGGTAATGAACAGGTTCCACATCGGTCTTATGAGGCTGTGAAATGGTATAAGTGAGCCGCTCTGACTACAGTAATTTACAGATCCCCACAGGGGCTGTAAATTCCTGTAAACGGGACCTAAACAGTCTTCGCTAGGAACCATTTGGTTCCCCATGAAGCCAAGCTGCGCCAATTCCCTATTAACGGCTTTGCTTCTTGGCACCGGTTTCATCACCCGCCAGAGTTAAAAGCAAATGAATCACTGAGTGCTAGGAAAACACTATTTGTTCCTTGCTCCTTGTTAGTCCCGCTTTTGGAATTTCAAGCCAAACAGATGCCATGTTCATGTTCGAGAGTTAAACCACCTTTCGCGACAAGTTTCTAGCCAAATCGTGACACAGACCCAAGCCTCGCTCTGGGACAGCTTTGGGACACTGACCTGCGCTTAGAGCCACCAACCGTGAGTGTAGTACTGGCATTAGTAGCCACAGTTCGCCCCGGCCTATTGTTATGCATGAAAATATAAACATTCGGGGCAAGCAGGGGCTCTTACCGCACAAATGGTCCAGTTATCTGAACCTGACAATTATTACACATATTACACACATGTATTTGTTTATTTTCGCAAGATTTTAAGGTGAATTTCTGGCAACATACCCTGTAGGCGTGGTTCTTCGCAATTCGACTGTCATTGGTGGGCGTAGTGGTAGCCTGAGGAGCAGATGCCGTAGCTTGATCAGAGTTGGCAGTTTGCACAGGTCGCAACAGAATCTCGATGTCAACGAGGTTGTATCCTGGAAAAAAGTCGAATCAGTCCTGTGATAACCGCTGAACTTTGACGGCACATTCCACTCTC
>MU944686.1:0-10782 GCA_036418165.1 Cooperia oncophora | reverse complement strand
CTGCTGCTATGTACAAACGAGATACGCAGCGAGGGACTCCTCATCTCTGGGATATAGATTGTGTGAAACAGTTGGAGTTGAGTAGGCTCAGACTGCGTTCATACTTTGCGGCAGCGTTCAGCAGCGTTTTCAGAGTCAGTGACTAGGAAGGTATAGTCATCGATCAAGCGTTTGCCATCGTTCATCACCCTTCACCAGCGTCTCGAGGACTAGGGAAGCATAAGTATCGATCTAGCGTTTGCCAGCGTTCACCAGCGGCCGGGAGTAGAGAGTACGGGGAAGTAGGAGAGTAGCGTACAGCTCGATTATGCGTCGTGAAGTCGCGGCGTGTGTCGTAACTATCGTAACTAATGGAGATTCGCCGGTTAATAATGAATAAGAAATGGCATGGAAAATGACCATAGGAAACTTCAAGAAACTCACATCAAGTTGTCAATTTAATTATGCCTTGCAACAATAACATGAACAAAACAAAATAAACCCGTGACCTAGTCTTAAGGGACGAACCTCACCGCCTCACTAGGGGGCGCAGCCGATCCTCACCCTCAAGGCGTACCACAGAGTGGCATCCATAGGCGTATGCCATAATGGGACACGTCCTGGCAGCGGCCCTGAGTTGCCTTTCTTCGAATCCTGGCTCCTACGCAGATCTTCGGCTCTGCGTGCGTGCTCAGACGGTGCGCGATGGCACAGACGAATTGACAGAAGAGCGAAACTGACCATTGAGAATGGTCGCTTCCGCAAGACGGCGCATAAAGGTAGTGCGGCGAGATTTTAGGCCATCCGGCGTTGGTGCGGCATTTCAACGTAGTACTGGTAGCGGCACGCGTTAAAGACCCCGGGCACGTTGTGACTGGAGGCGTCTTGTGCTCTGAGTCGTGGAACCCGCGAAAGCGGTGTCGCAGCCGCTACCGCACAGACGCACTACAGTCTGTACTTTAACTGTAAGGACTGATTCTATAGGGCAGTGAGCTGCACGGGCCTCCGCATTTACCGACGCCATTTCACGACGCCTGATTGAGCTGCTTGCTACTCCCTAGTTCCCCGTACTCTCTGCTCCCGGCCCCTGGTGAACGCCAGACGCTAGGTCAATATTTATACTTACCTAGCCCTCGAGACGCTGTTGAACGCTGGAAACGCTAGATCAGTGTATATATATTTCCTTCTCACTGACGCTGCCGGCTGCTGGAAACGCTGCTGAACGCTGGTGAACGCTGCCGCAAAGTAAGAACGCAGCCTTACCATTTTCAAGTAGTGATGTAATGGCGCACCTACACGTGTATAAAAATTCATCAGCATTTCGATAACTGAATGAACAAATAAGTGCCCCTTTAAAAAACCTGTACCAGCTTTTTTTGCCTTTCCGGGCTGCGGGTGTATACTATTGTCGTGGGAGAAATTTGAAATTGTTTTGATGGACTGCTGTAACGGAGAAATGACACATGCAAATGAGCCTCCTACACATTCTTGGAGAATGAGTAATTGATAGCTTCCTCGAATGGATAGATAGGAATTGGTGGTATCAAAATAGGCCTGGGGCAGCACTGATTGGTAGGGAGGACAGTCATTCTAATGTGTCCACCGACCATCAATCTGCATCTCAATCGCTCAGCTGCACGAGTTTACAGATACGTTCCGTAGGGTCCTCACCTTGCACCAGACGGTCGTCATCCAGATCGAGGTGGACTGGGACACGTGAACACTTTCTTTCTACTGAAAAAACGTTCATTTCGTCCCTGCAGGGTTCCCTGGCTAGGAGGAGCTATTTTGACCTGGGTATAGGGTTTCTGGACATCCTAAAGCATAATACTGTGGCAAATGGTGCTAGTGAGACCTCCTGTCCCCGTTGTTCCGCAAAACAATTCTCGAGCCAGTTGAATCAAACGAGGCTTCAGTCTTTTTGATATTGGTATATTATTATCCGATCCAAACGGGGAGGACCGCCCCGGTCTTGAACGTTGGTTGTCCCTCCCCAGTTCAGTGTACAGGCAAAGCGCACCCGCCAAAAAAAAATAGAAAAAAAGCAGTTAGAACGCAGCGCATTTCGGAAAAAGCCCAAACGGAGCTTCATTCGAAGCCTCGTTGTGGAACGACCATCACTGGGTGAGTAATGGCGACTCGTTGATGGTTATTTGAATAGCAATGACGTTTTATACCAATGCGCTTGACTATGCACGTCGTCTTGTCCGCCTAGTTCATGACATAAATAATGACGAGGGGGCATTGTTTAAGCCGAGCCCATGGTGCCTATTCGGCCATGCCTCTCACCCGCTCACACCTTTCTGCAACTCACTGCTTGTCGACGTTGTCAACCACCAGCCAGTAATTATTGGCAATCATTTCAGAATATTCAAAAAAACGTTGTAAAGTTCACATAAACTGTGTTGAACCTTTTGCATCTTCCTGGTTTCACTGACAATATTCGATGTCGTTACTATATGTAATTAGCACAATCATCTGAAGGTAAGAAGCGGAGGGGGGGTGGGGTGTTTTGCCTGTGAGGACGGGATATTTCGGTTATTGAGCTTTCCTCGTTCCGTTCATTTCACATGAGCTTTGCGATTCCAGCTCCTCTCCTTCGCTTTCTCGAAGGACGCTTTCTGGAGCAGGAACCGAAAAGTTTTGGAAAAAAATGCTTCAAAGAACTATTAGGAGGTTGGGAGATTTCAGGAAGATTATAGGTACCAGGAAGTGAGGGCAAGGGGGATTCTTCAAACGTAGTGGGCACGATAATTTGGTTTTCTGCAGGAAACAGGGGTAGAGGTACTGAATAGTACGTCAGTAAAGGGAAAGCAGAGCGAAAGTGCCGAAAACGCCCGAAATGAGCCCCATCAACCGTTTTAAAAGGTCTACGCCTGGAATTAATCATCGATGCTCGAAGATCTTCAAAGAAAAATGTTTCCGGTTGATGATTTTTCTCGTTTCGCCCGTTTCATGCGCGTTGTACACTTCCCCACGCCCACTTTTCCGGGGAAAAGTCCACTTCGGAAAAAAGGTGGGTCTTTGGGAAGGTTTTGAGAAGATGGTAGGTAGGATGGGAAATGAGGAAGGGCTTGCACCAGAAGAGAAAATTTTGGGGGGGGGGGCGTATTCTGCAAAGTTTTCCCCAACGGTGGGACAAGCCCTCTCTCAAATACGCCACTCGTCATGAAACCGGTCTGAAGTAGTTGCAGAATTTTCGCGCCGCAAAGTTGTAAAGTAAGGGTGTTAAGGCACAAAATTGCGACCTGTCCGCCTTGCTTCTCAATGTGGTCTGTGCCACCATGCTCGTTGATATCTACCAGCTCTGGTCTATTGCCCAAAGTCCCCATAGATTCTTCACCTCTCGCTTCTCGCTTGGAGCGTGGAGCAAAGGCTTCATTCGGAGATTTTCGGGGTTTTTCCTTGCCTATGTCTCTACAGGGAGTCTAAAGCACATACGCGGCGCAGTTCGGCGACAGGGGGAGGAGGCATTTTGCAATCCCCATTGCTTCACTGGTTCCGGTTTACAAGTCCCCTCTGGTGAAGCCTGTGAGCTCTTGTGAAGCTGGACACACCTCGATGGAAAGTAGCGATGGTGCAAAATGCCTCCCCCCTGTCGCCGAACAGCCGCTTCTGTTTTTCAAGTCCCGCTGCCTACGAAGCTTTTAACGGCTCATCGCCAAGTCTTCCTTCAAGGACGCTCCTGACTATCTTTGCACTATTGCGCACTCATTGTGCTGAGACATTTTAGTGGTCTTAATGGTTCATTGGTAGCCAATTGCACTGTGCTCTGTGGTGGCCCGTTTTACACCATATGCGGTCACTTGTCAGCGGGACGGGTATGGTGCGCGCCAAGAGCGCAGGCTCCCTGACATCACCCAAGCCACCCTTAGTGAACAAAGACTGTACCAGATTGCTCGTACATCCAGCGTCAGCTTATGCACAACCGGACGCCCTTTCTAAAGCATGCTGGCCGCATAACATGTTCCACGCGATCTAGACGAGCCGATGTAATATGAACGCACTAGTCTCTCAGAACTGCTTCTGAGATATCAACCCATGAAATTTCGGTGGTGCTTACCAAGGTCGGGTAACCAGCCTTTATAGACATTATGCATGTTACCTCCTTCAGCGAACACGACCTCGCAATCAACCAATGGGAGAATTCCTTGCATAATCAAAACAGTTCGGTTCACAATATGTGATCATTTATCTCACTTTCGAGATCCCATAGCGAGAGACAAGGGCATGTAGTCGCCGTAAGTTTGGGGCGTACCGTCACCTATAGGCATAGTCTCACCTTAAGGGAACAGGCCGAAAGACGAAGCTCAGGCGCCAGCTTCTCAAAGACTTGATGAGTTCGCTGTGCGGCTCAGGGAGGGCATTTGCACTCTCACAAGTTTCGTTTGCCAGTTCCTGTACACTCCCCACCTTGGCGAGGCACGTAGGCATTCGACAGGTGCGAACAAAGCTCGTGCTTTCACGCAGCTTTACAGAATTCAGGTTTTTGCAGGAAGCATCGAGCGTGATTGATGGAGACCAGCGAAAGTGCTTCGCTGAGTCCTATACGTGATTGATGAGGACCAGCGAAGTGCTTCGCTGAGCCTAATTGTGCCGTGAAAAGCAAAAAGAGGCATAAAGCACTGACATGACGAGGCTTTTGATTGGAGATAATGCGCTACTGGCCCCCTGAGGCTATTGAATCCAGGCATTAATCGTTTAGAGTCGTTATGGATGCTTCACCATTCTACGATGATTGCATGTTATACCCAATCGTCATCTTTGGCAGTACCTGCGGAACCTGCTCGTTTGGGGCCGTAACTAGGGCTGACCAGATCTTACAAAGAATCAACTTGCATTATGAGGATGGGAGGGAATTATGGACAGAATTCGGTCTTCATACCATTATGAACCACACTATCTTCTCTTCGATGAAAGCGACGTTGTCAGTGGGGGGTCGCGTCAAGACCTAATTAACTGATTCAACCCGCAGTCGCCATATCCTTTCGTAGTTGATAAGCCGTTTTTAATAAGTGTCACCATCCTTCCTCCATTGAGTATCTGATGTCGTACGGCTTTTTCAACGCGATCGAGCCCTTACAATGACCTGCAAAGGCTAACCGATGTGCAAGTCGGCGTTTTAACCTTCCAACCTACAAATTCAGCGTTTCCGAAGCGTAGAATACTTGATTACCTTTGTGCCCAGAAAGGATTATACTTTTGCTCAGCTTCCGTCTAGGTGGACGCGCTAAACGAAAGCTGAGCCACCTAGACGGAAGCCTTCCTACCTCCCCCATTTACCTTCGACCTCCCTCATTTTTTCTCATTTGTTCGACTTTTTCTGTCTAATCAATAATTTTTGATTTTTACAGATTCTTTGACTGACCTGTGGTGTTAGTGGGTGCATAGGTACAACCCTGTAAGTTTCACGTCAGAAAGTGGTGTAAGTCACGAGGTGATCAGGTGACTCCACCAACGTTGGTAGATGTCTTATCTGATGTCTTGTTGGTTTGCATGCTCTCTCGCTTTGTTTGTCTGGCCTCTCACCCGATATCCACATCGATTCTTGGTCTTTCGCACATCACATGTAGGTGCCTATTATGGAGGTGTTTTCCAACGGTTTCCTCTTCTTTTTTCTTTATAGGCTAGTCAGCTGGCAAATACAGTTTTGTTTTTAACCCAGTAACCTACGAACTTTTCGCTGGCTCATCGGGAATTCTGCCTTTGGCCAAATTACAAGAAGAAACTTTGCTAATTTTCGGGTCATACCCGATGCCCTTGGGTTTCTTGGTAAACCCTTGCATACATAATAGAGTTGAAGCGGAGTTGTCAGAATGTGGATAACGACACCACTTCATTTGTGACTATTCAGCTTGACAGCTTGGAATCTCTAGAGGCGATCCTTCTTGTCATCTCCAGGGAAAATGCGCAGCACGAACGGACATTCGTTACTAACCGTTTTTCATCTTCTCCTCTATGCCGCGGCCTTCACGTCATTTATTTCGCTTGCCAGGCGGGGGGTTTTTGGCAATTCAGATTGCCTCTTTGAGTTTGAGATTCAGCAGAATTCTTGGTTACTTTCTTTTTTGTCACAACAGAAGATTTAGTCTAGCAAGCAGTTCCAGTGAATCAAATGACAGAACAAGGTGTCGAGACTGTTCTTCTTGGAGGGGCATTTTGTATTTTTGTTGGTTCGCTTTGTTAGTTCCTGTTCACTTACAAGTTCATAACCTGCACATTCTGTGAAGCTGCGACATGGTGCTTGTGGGCCGCTTTGGTCACTGGAGCTCACAGGGTTTCACAAGGTGACATTTACAGGCTTAGCTGAGTACCATTCGATGCCCTGGACTGTGTAAAAGATATCCACTGCCTCACATCTTTCTGCTCCAAATCTACACGAGGCCTCTGAAGGTTGAAGCTAAGGTACTGGGCGCTGAGTTAAGAGGGTCATGGAAAGGTTTGAATGACCACTTTACCTCCTAAAGTGCCTCGATTCGCGATATTTGCAGCGAAACGTGAAAGACCTAATTGGAGTCGTTGATTGCTAGCAATTTTGCAGAATTTATGACGCTTCACATATGCGTGCGTAGTGAATTTGATAATAAATTCCAAACCAAATGCCATACAATCTTTCCATGGGATAGGTAATCTTGCAATGTTTTCGCGTGGAATGAACCAGTCATTTAGTGAAAACCGGCAGCAAATTCTCTTCCATCGAAAGGATGAGAAGATCCAGTGCTGTTTGTCTTGGTGGGGGCAATGAGTGGTACTCAGCGAAATCGAACAGACCATCTTCTAAAGACCTGTTGTGAGCAAAGTGGCTTCACAGCACTTGTACTATCCCATAGCTCCACAAGAGTTTACACGTTTCATGAAAATGGGACCTGTCACATAACATGAAGAAATGACTTAACTAGAATGCAAAATGCCTCCCCAAAAAGAGCAGCGCCGAAAATCTTTTTTAAGTGGCCCTAATGAAGAGGACAAAGTAGCGTCTAAGTAAAAGGATGACTGAGGATCCCTTTTCCCACAGTTACTTAACTGGAATATTCGTGACCAGCTTTACTGCGAAACCTTCGCAATAGACTATGACCAGGTCCAAGTTAAGGGCAAAGACAGTTGGGGCGTGGGGGGGGGGTGCAAGGCGGCTATATCTGCTGTTCTGTTGCATTGAGAAGGTGTGGAATCGGTCTAAGAAAGTGCTCCCACTGAGTTTCAAAAATATTTCAAAACTATTTTGGGGCTGATATCTCGGTGAGAGGAGGTAGATAAAATGTGGCAATAGGCTGTTAGGTTGCGTCCATACTTTGCTGCCGGAGCCATTCAGTAGCGTAGCTGCACCTGGCCGCGCTTATCGTTGGGCGCTGTGCGGGTGGCAGGATGCTACCCCGTACTGAATAATTACTGTGGGGTGCCGTCTACATTGCAATGTATCATACAGCTGATCGTTGCAATCGGAGTGGTGTCAGGAGACAGGGAATGAGCACACCGGGCGTTTTCTAGCACTGGTTGTTTTTCTTGAATCAGCCATCATTGGAAATGGTAGTGGGATCATTCTACGCCTCCTGATACCACCACGACTGATTGCGAAGATAGATGTGGCTCTGACGGCGCCAGACTGATGATGTCTATAACGGAGCGCTGGCGGGACAGTAGAATAACGATACAGTTCTCATGACTGTTTGTTCTAAGCATCATTTGTCGAAAGATACACTGGCGCTGCGGCGGTGTTGTCGAAGCACTCGGACACGCCTCCTCCATACCTGCGGCCTCCTCCCAGGTTAACGGTTTCACCATGATGGCTTGACGAGCTTGCTCCAGCTCCACAAGAGTTCACAGGTTTCACCAGAGTGAGACTTGTAAAGGAACTAGTGAAGCAACGAAAGTGCAAAATGCCCCCCCCCCCCGTCGTCGAAGTGTGCCGGTGTTTCACAGAGCTGTATCAAGTGAAAAAAAAACATGAAACATTTGTTACATCATCAATATTCTCTACTGATTGGACATTTCCCGAAGCGCCTTATGGCTCCCCATAGTACAACTTCAGAAGCGTTTGTTTTGTCATTCTCCTTATGCATTCTCGTGAAAGATGCTGTTTGGTCGTCTCCGCCATTTGTTCTCGCGTCGTTGTTGACAAAGCGATTTTTTCTTCGATGCTAAACCTGTTAAGTCCCTGAGGCCACCCTACGTCGACCGTTATCCATCCTCCCTACCATAAGAACCCATAGTCACTTCTCTTCTAGGAACCTCACCTATATCTTCCTTCCCGGGCAAACAATGTGTAGACCTAGGTTGGTCAGTATTGTATAATCATGCTTTATTACTAAACTATCCGGTTTTCTTTCTTGAAATTTATTGCGCCAGTAGCTGACTAAATTCCACCGTATCTATTCATTTGTTTATTTATATATCACAAATAAATAGGTACAGAATCACCACACAAAACTATTTACAAACGGCGTCACAGCCAACAACTAGGGTGTCTTAGGTAGGCTAGGTTTAGCGCCGCGCTAACTTGTTTTCCACCAGCTGTTGTGTTGTTGTGTTGCTTCATCGCTTCAACAAGTGGTGGAGAAGGGGTGGGTCCGCGCCAATACCACCCCCCCCCCTCCCCTTCCGCCCGGGCACCCATCCACAACGAACAGAATCCACTTTGTATCCAGGAGTCAGACGGGCCGCAATTGCATACTTATTTCAGCTTATAGCAGTAGCCTTTGCAAATTAATGGTTTCCGAAAGATTCGCTGTTTGCACTGAAAACCCAATGACGTTCAGCTAGCCAAACTCAAGCCTGATAAAGCCAGCAACGCTATCACGAGTCCGTAGTTACGACCCTTCTCACCGCGGGACACAGAGGCGAAAAACGTAAATACGATTGTACTCTTTCTTGGCACCTGGAGTGGAGCACGCCGATAAATCCGTTGCTTCTAATATGTTAAGAAAGGAAAATCTATGGTCAACCGAAAAAGGGAGTCTTTTTCTTAAAAAGAGTTTGGACTCATCTATGAGAGGTTTAGGTTCTTATGGTAGGAGGAACTAAAGGAGTGTCAGCGTTATCCCCATCTTTTGTTGAATTCAGAAAAAAGGCTTTTCACCATCTAATCGGCTCCGTTTCAGCGTCTTCGCTTCCTCTTCCGCCTTCGTCAGAGCCTAAGAATAGGTCAATATAAATCCTCGACGGCTGAAATCAATCACATTTCTAAGCTGACTATGCCAATTTGATAGATGGCTAATTCTCGACGCTTCTCTTTGTTGTTTTAAACATTTTTTTCCTTAGCACAGCACACCAAAACCTCTCATGAAGTTCAAACCCCTGAAACAAGTCTGGAAAATCTACTGGAAGTATGCTATCCAGCGGCACAAGAGAGTCTCTGCTCGCAGTTTCCACCAGTTTTGTTTCATATTCAACAACTTCATCTTCTCTTTTCAGCGCCCTCATTCATTGTGCATTCATTTTCTCACACGAGGTGAATTATGCAGCGATTTGCGAACTGCCTTCAAAGGAGAAGGCTCTTTGAAAAATGGAGTCTCAAAGATTGATTTGAGGGTATCAATCACTGTAGGATGGATGGCAAGCCACTATCGACTTGAGGCAACAGTTTGCCCTATCAGCCCCGTTACTTCCCAGTCACGGCAGAGACGAAGACGCACAGAAATTCGAGAGAGTCGACCCGCCGCAGCACTGCCATGTGAATTGGATTGGGTCCTGGTGGGAATACTTCCTACGCACCCCCTTTAACGCGTATTTTGCCGCATTCCCGTGGAAGAAAGTAATGTCTTACACTCCGGCCCAGAGCAGTGTAGGTAGCGTGCGAGGGTAGATATCCCCAGTTCGCCGTACGGACGATCCTAAGGTTCGTCTCCCAACCCTTCTCTCCCTTCAGTGGAACTTCCCTCCATTCCCATCGGAACAACCAGTCCACACATACGTATAGGTTTTCAACGTTTCCCACGTTGTATCGTATTTCACTACGAAATTCGTCTCCCAAAAAAGAACTCTTCGACGAACTTTGCCCGTTTTTAGTCTCCCTTGCCACCCTATGTTCCACACACCGGAGGTACATATTACGCTGGGAAAGGCTTCCAATACGTGCTCCGACCCCTTTTCTTATCCTTATTCACCGACACACCACTTCACTGTCCTCCTATAGTTCCGAGCAGTGAGAAGGAGTATGGACAATTCAACAGAAACAAGCGAAGAAAATCCTTCTGACAAGCTGAGCTCCCACATCTACCTCCAATAATGCAAACCTCCTTTGACGGACAAAGAAACCTCCCACACCCCTTACCTCCTACCCTTCTCCCACCGGCCACAGTACGACTCCCTCCCTATAGGGAAAGTTCCAATAAGATATGCCTTGTTCCAGGAATTTCCGACAATAGTGGTGCTGGTGAGACTCTTCACAGATTCGCCAGGCCTCTCACCGTGAGGGACCTGGCGAATCTGTGAGGGATTCTCAGGACTCTCCTCACACATTTGCGGACAATTCAAAAAAGTTCATCGGCCGAAGCACTGAATGCAGAAATCTTGCTCCATTCCAGGGCCCTCCACCTTGACGTCAGTCGCGGGAGGGACATTGAAGTATCCGGAAATATCAAAGAATCGTTATGAGTTGGGCTCGGTAAGCCATAAGTCATAAGCCACACAACATCTGTTCTTATTATTTCCACAGAGTTTCCCTTATACATTCCAAGCCAAAGATTCGGGATTCCAGGCCACCGAACTGGTTCCACATGGTTTCCCATAGGCACTGTTCACCCTCTCTGTGCCGTCCTGATCTTGGCAAGCACATCACTGAGTATTCTTGAGCATGTTCATAGGCGT
>MU944676.1:0-19025 GCA_036418165.1 Cooperia oncophora | reverse complement strand
TTTTTTAATTTACGGGTACTATTTGGAAAAACAACACTAACTCAGCATAGAGGTTTAAACTGCTCCCTTTCGGGTGGCTAAGAAAGATAGAGCTTTCGCTGCTAAGCATTCATGGGATGCGCCACGTATTCTACTGCCATTCAGAATCGTAGTGACCTATTGTGCGAATGGCTAATATATTCGTGGGCCAGTATATGTCGAGACTCTCATACCAGACTCTCTTAGCCTAGCCTAGCGGCCCACTTGCCACCTCCTCCACGTTGGCAACTCCTAAGGCAGCTTAGAGCACATCATGAGTTGGGGATTTTGGTCGAGTCTGTGTGACCCTCTCCCCCCTCCTCCCTCAGCGACCAGATACAAATCTGTGCTCCCAAGCAAATAACCAGGAATGCCATAGTTGTTTGGGAGACTCAATTTTCCAGAAGAGTGGGTCGTCACAAATTAACTCACCACGCCCTATCCATCCTTTCTGTCTATCTTGTTAAGAAGATATCAGAGAGTTCTTGGTGGACAATACTTGTGAAGTACTAATATCGTAGCGTCCCTTCTGAGTACCAAGCTTATTTTATGGCTCAATTTGTAGTATCCTTCCATGGCAACAGGATAGCATGAGCAATTTCTGTAGTACAGCTTCAGTAGCCTCAGTATGTTAGTGAATGGACTCTGGGAAAAACATGTGGCAGCTGTGAGTCACAATTATGAAAACGGGACCGGTTGCGTTAATTCTTTAAAAAACCCAACACTTGGCATCTTTCGGAAGACTAGTTACTATTTCAGGGCACATCATCATTGGGAATTCTCCAACAGGGAGGGGGTCGCATCTGGTCGCTGGGGCAGGGGAGTCGTGTTTAGTCCGAGAAATTATTTTTGCTGTAATTCGGACGGTATAAGAAAGGGGACTCGTTGTTGAGAGATTGGGAGGGGGGGGGGCGTGCAAACTCAAGTGAGATAAGTTGCGGCGCTGGAAGATTTTCTCCCGGTTGTTTAATTTTCGTAGTTTCTCCTGTTTCACTTATGCTAGCCCCTCCCCCCGCTTGGCAACAGAGCTTCAGGTGAAAAAGTAGGAAAACCTTCGAGAAATGCCGAAAAAAAACTGAAGAAAGTGGTGCGAAGTTGGAAGAATCTAAGAAAGTGGTAGGAGGACAGCTCGATCGTATCAGAGGCGGGCTAGGGGCGGAGGAGGTTGCACCCCCCGTAAGGGTGGGGTTGGTACGGACTCGACTAAAATCTCCAAGCAGTGATGTACCCTATGCTCTTTTCTGTTGTAGCAGTTCAAGAAATTGTTACCCGGATAAGTAAGGGTTCTCCGTTTGGGACCCATTACCCGTTGAAATCCACCTTCGGTGATTTGTTCAATTCTGGCCCAAATTGTTAGAAAAGAAAGCGATGCTTTCAAGTGGGTGCCCACCACTGACGTGCTCGCGAACGCATTAAATTCCACCAGATTGGGCCAGAGTTACCTGAGAGGATGACAGCGGCGACGTGGACATCGACCGCAGATGATGTATAGTTGTAACACGCACCCAGGTGCTCTCATTAATCTTCGGCGGGCCGCAAATGTGTGACGCGCCAGTTAAGTGATTGACTTAATCTGAGCGCTTAGCCTTTATTTTGACTAATGCACTGAACTCCGCCGGGCTTAAATAGTCCTTTAATCCTGATGGCATAGCTAATTCGTTCTCATTCAGTTCATTGCAATGCTCAGTCACCAAGTCAGTCACTTCCGTTGCCACAAGGTAGATGCCAATTCAGCCCGTTCACGGCGATCAAGTCGAGGTCAATGAAGCATGAACTACTTTCGAGTTGCTTGAAGTGTTTCTGAACCTGCTCTTTTCGACTCACATCGACCACTTCCTCTTGCTGCCACCTGGCTCTCTTTGCAGCTCTTTTCTAGCTCTCGAAATTCTTTCACGAGGAACAAAACTTTACAAGGGGTATCCAATTTATTCTCGGTTTAGGTATGAAGGAAAAGGCAGAAAATTGTTAATAAAAATTATTTTCTAATGTCGTCCCTCATAATCTCAACACACTCTGCTAACTTTTCAGTACCTTCTAGAAAATATTGTTAATTCATTTGTACTCCAAAATATTGTATCATTGCCGCTCTCCACCCTTCATCTGGGAGAAAACTTTCCATGAAATTTTTTTAAGTTGGGGACATCATAAGTATTTCGACTAATCATCTTCCTCGATTATTCTTTTCTCCTCATTTCCTTTCTCTGATTTTCTCGGATTTCTTTTCACTTTCTCGATTTTCGCTTCGATTTTTCGGCATTTATTGTGTTGGTTCTCAATTTTCTTTTCATTTCTCAGATTTCCTATGATTCCCCTCATTTCTTCTTTATTCTCACAGTTTACTTTTTCTCAATTTCTCTTCATTTTTCTCGATTTTTTTAATCAGTAATCATTTTTTTCAACACTGTCGCATCAGTCATTCTGGTCTTCTTTTAGCAAAGATTGCTAGAATAGCTTGATGACAACTAAAAAATTTTGTATTTATACCGTCAGGTAGTGTCGTTACCTATTGAAATAATTCAGATTCATTCACCAGTGCTGAATTACTCCGATATAGAGAATGCTCTGAACGCCCCTCGGATAAATATGCTCACTAGAAAGAACTGTCCTGCCTGATACTGATACCTCTGATTACTAACATCGCGTTCTATAGAACTGACCGCGGAGCCCGAATTATTCTGAACTGTGGACTTTTCTCTGAAAAGACTGAATTCGGGTAGTCTTTTACAGCCCTTTTTCGGCATTGGCAGACGTCGTGTAATTCCTGCTTTCGTCGTTGTCGTTCACAGCGGTCGTTCCACGTGTAGAAATTGCCTTAGCCATTTCAGCAAAGTGTTGTCGTTGCCATGCACCACTAAATTGGATTCAATTCCAGTGCGAATTTTTTTGAAGCGTGATCAGAATTTGAAAAGACGTTCTCTATTCGTTTTGCAGTCTTTCTCTCTATTCATACATTGACCAGTTTGATGCATTGGTGTTAAATGTCCACTCAGCTTCTCATTGCTGTTCCAAAGTGACAGCTTTTCGGTAAAAATCCAGACAATTACAGTAATATCGGCCGGATCGACCTTGTCTTGAGCTTGGCATCGATATGCCTTCGAACGAGTTGAGTTCATGTTTTTCGCTCTTTCAGACTCTGACGAAGGCGAAGAAGCTGGAGCCTCGGCCAGATAAGCTGTGGAGTGCTTGGGCGGCTCAACCTGACCACTCGTTTGATTTCTACAATAATTCCATTTAGGATTGTCACTTTATTGTATTGTAAATAGCGACGTGGTCCCACTGGCTGCAGCATGCTATCAGAGTAAACCCCATAAGACAACTGAACTATTCGCCTGGTTACAGCGGTCTGTCTCAGCTGGGCAGGATATCTCAGCCCATGAAAACATGCAGCTTGAACCCATTCAGCTGAATAGTACCTTCAGTTATTTTATTTTTATGACGAGATCCAGATGTTCGCCTCAGATTCACAGTTTTCATGGCTTGATTTCTTGATCTCAAAAGTGGGCAGACATAAGCAATACACCCACAAAGTGTCCTTCGTTGTCACTAACCTTGGCTCACCTAACTCAGGCTCAACCATCAGGTTCAATTTTCTTGAGGTAGGGAGAATGTCTTCAAAAGGCTCACTATGCAAAACTGAGATTGCCGTACTAAAGATGAACATTTTTGCTCAATCCTTGGAGGAAGGGCTCTCTGGGGATTTCTGGGGTCGTTGGTGGACCGAACTCTTCGTGCAAAAAATGTGTTCAAAAGCTTTGCGAAGAAAAACCCGGAAGATCAAGAGAACCATCGCGAGAGGCCTTACGATTTCCACGTTTGTCAAGATGCCCTAAATTTGACTATTAATATAAGGCCATAGTACACTGACTATTGGTTACGAATTCTTTCAGTTATTTTGTCTGTGAGCATCCCATTTGAATTTTATAAGAGCGCTAAACGTTTCAGAGGAATGCTCATTCGTGAAAGAAAAATTCAGCACAGAAGGGAGGTCTAACATCTGATTTTCGTTTTTTACTCAGCACGCTACCTTGCGCCCTGATCTTTTTGTTGTCTTAATTCTTTTTTTCATAATTTTTTTCTTTGCTTCTTCTGTGTCCTGTGCAATCTTCTGAATTATGTGGCGCACATTCCGGGGTATCAAGGAAATAAACTGATAACTAAATAGACCCCCAAAACTCCTACATATGTACATACGTGTACGCGCCTTAGCTAGCGTGTTAATCCCTCCACTTCGAGTTTCGCCTTCTTTTTTTTTTTTTTTTTCTTTTCTACTCCTCTCTCAGCCTAACGCTCTTTGCCATTGCTGGTCAGCTAGGACTCTCACTGAGGAGGAGAGGGTAGTATTGCCCCCTGAGAACGATAGTTCCGGTTGCTAATTTTTTTTCTTAGTTTTTTCCCCTTTCGCTGGCGCTATGTACTCCCCCTTCCGCACGGCAGCAGTACGATGCTAGGCAGGATGAGGAGTAACACAGTGTCGTCTGCGTACGCGAGTCACAGTGGTCGACGTGTATAGGCGTCCGACTAGAAGAGGAATATTAAGGGGGAGGGTCGTATTTTGCAGAAACTTCCCCCACTGGAATGAGGTGCCTCATTGTCAGCGTCCACTGGTACAATGTAGTGAAAACTTTAGCCGATACGGTTTGGTATGATCATTCCTTTCAAACCACGGCGTATTTTCTATAGCACTGAACACATCGTTTATTGAATATCTTCTAATTTTATTAATTAATTTGATTTTTTGGATGCTTTGTGCCTCCGCTTAGGCAAACCAACTGGTAAACGCCAACAAGACAATCATCGTGATTGAGCGTAATGGTTAAGACCAGCAGAGCGAAAGTTCCAGGAATCTCATCCTCGACTGACTTAGTTGCTCTGCTACAAAACGCCTCGGGTTACAAATTCCCGTAAAAAATTTCATTGGATAGGCACTCTGATTGTGAAGATTTTGTACCTGATTTGGGTTCCTAGCCTTAATACTGACAGCCCTCCGTCCTAGAAGCAACTGGAGCAAGGAATTATTATGTATGAACAATTACCTGATAGGATCTTGAAGACCGTCATGAGGTCATGTTATTAATCAGGCTTCTACTGAGCAAATTACTTGAATCGTAAAGACGTCACCTTTCCGCTTCACTTGATGAAAACTCGTGACTTAGCACGGAACAGCGAAAGAGCAAGCTCACAACAAAAGTTGTTCTGCACACCTTGTAGAGCTCAACATCACCTCTCTTCAGAGAGCACTGAACAGCTGTGTTTTACTAGTAGAGCTTTATTCTCGATTTCTGGATGAAAGGGCCCCTTATGCTGCGTCGCATATGTCTCTCTGTTATTTTGAGTTATTCTGTACTCATGTACAGGGGGGGGCCAAAAAAAAGTCATTTTGCCTCCATGACTTTCAAGGCGCTATAAGTTACACTTTATTAAATTTTTATCGGACATTTTTACTACCATATTAAAGAGCACATTAAATACTATAATGATACTCCGCCACAGCCTTCTGGAGGAGCGCCATCGAGAGATTCGGCCGCGCGAAAGTGAGTGGGCCGGAGTTGAGCGAGATCGTTGATTTCTCCGCCACTGTAGACCACCCTGTTGAGCTCCGCCCGAACTAGGTAATTGAGTGGGTTCAGGTCAGGGGACATATTTCAATATTACATCTTCATCAGGTACGAAACGCCCTTCCATTCGAAGTAGGCGGGAGTTTTTCCAAAACCCTTCGATTCCATGTGGTGGCACCCAATGCTGTAGCAGTACAAAGTTTCCAAGAAGGTACGGGCGACCACATGTAGGGAGGATATTCTTCTCGAGTTACTTGATGTAACCGCCAGCGCTCACCTTCAGTCGGGGTCTACAAAGAAAATATCGGTCTTCCCATTCCAGGTACGGCCGGTCCACACCATCAACCCGCGCCTTGGTGAATGGGGTGAAGATGATGTCCTGGACCGTAGCGACGTTGCCGGAGCTGCTCGATGTTTGAGGTCTTGCAGATCAAGAGTACTGGTCTCCAGGTAGCTATCCATGGGTGATTCCATTCAAGAAGTTCCGCAGCTGTTTGGAGGCCACGTGAATTCCAAAGGCGTTCTCCACTCAGGCCGCGACTGGAGATGACTTCATATTTTGGTGTACATGAAGGTGAATGGCGGCAGCCGGCTCCTGCTTATAGAGGAAGATCTTGGGTATCTTCCGCCCTGGTACTCATATCCACTTCCTCTGTCTGGGCTGCGAAAACTTCGCTCATATGTGACTCGGCCGGAATGACTTTTTTTTGGCCCCCCTGTATATGAAGAAAATCATGATTGAGGTCTATTCTTTTCTGGATTGATCTTGTTGAGATACGACTAGTCGTTGTGATGTGAATGGATGTTGTTGTTTAGCTGCGCTCAGTTGGCTTAAGCATTCGTTTGCATTCCCACATGCCCGTCGGTTCCAACTCGTTGCATCCACCCCGCCCTCCACCTCTCTTATTGCTTTTGTTTGTTCGTTAATTTGAACGCTTTTATGGTCTACGTCACTTGCACAAACAACCAGCACAAGTGGAGTTGGTAGCTTCGAGTAATGTAATCCTTACTTCGTTTCCCTCAGGAACCTTTTTATCCCATCTGGTTAAATACAGAGGTGTGAATTAGGCAGTCAGGGTATGTCGTCAGTTGGGGATCGCCAGCGAGGAGGGAGAGGGCCTTTGCCTTTGCCTTTTTTGCCTTTGTGAGAAAATCGCGGCGCCCTTTTGCCGTTTTCGCAATTTTTTTCCGTTTTGTTGATGCTACGTATCCCCTCCCCTCGCCCCTCTCCGCTCGACAGAAAAATTTCGTGGAAAACATTGGAAAATCTTGGGGTTTCGGAAAAGTGGTGGGAAGGTTGGAAGAGTTGGTAAGATAGAGGTTAGAGGCGGAAGACGAGCCGTATTAGATGAAGGGTTTGGGGGGGGGGAGGTCGTATCTTCCAAAAATCTTCCCCAGCGGCAGGACGTGTCCTGGTAGTACTTGGTCGCTGGAAGGAGCGAAATCGCACTTGCCTCCAGAAAATAGTTTTTGCTTGTTAACTTTCTTCGATTTTTCCTGTTTCATGTGCGCTATACACCCGCTTCTCCCTCAACGGGAGCTTCTTTTTAGGAAAAAATGTAGAAGAATTTTTAGAAAAAGAGCCGAAAAAGCGTTGGGAAGTCGGAAAAGTTTAAGCAGATGGCAGATGGTAGGATGGGAGATGGGAAAGGGGGGGGGGGTCGTGCCAGAGAAGGAATCTCAGAACGAAAGAGGTCTTATTATCCAATCGTCCTAGCCGGCACAACATCCCTGGCAGGGCGAGAGCACCCCTCAGGTCAATCCCTTGTGAGATTTACTTTCCCTCCAAAAGTCATGTCTGACCGTCTGGGCACGTGCGCAGCGGAACTGAGCTATTTTTGCTTTCCACCACTCCCCCCC
The DNA here is from genome assembly GCA_036418165.1 of Cooperia oncophora. Taxonomy (NCBI): domain Eukaryota; kingdom Metazoa; phylum Nematoda; class Chromadorea; order Rhabditida; family Trichostrongylidae; genus Cooperia; species Cooperia oncophora. Next base: position 11,592 of record MU944676.1, on the reverse strand, counting down.
CCTCCTCTCAATAATTTTCACTTACTCGATTTTTCAGCACAGTCCATTATTTTCATTTTCTGATTTTTCCTTTGAATTTTTTCATTGGAAGCTATGTAAATAGCTCAACCTTTTCGCATTTCCAAGTTTATTGAAACATGTTGAATACCATGGCGTTTAATTGCCCTTCTAGGGTTACAATCCAGTAGAGGTGGTAAAGCTCCGTTGTGGGGGTCAAAGCACAGCGCAAGGGTGCAGTCAGGAGCGCCATACTATTTCTGAAGTCCTTCTGCAGTTTTTGAATGAGTGGGGCAGATATAATGCGAAGTATTCGATTGCTCGATTTTTTTTGGTTTTTTTTCTCAACATGAGTGAATCACTTACACTTGCTTTGTTGAGAAGTACAATTGAATAGTTCCGTCTTCATCTCTTTTTCTCATCTATTTCTTATGCCTTCTTAAAGCTGAATAAGTATACCATGGGTGGGGGATATGTAGCTCCCCAGTTTAGCTCTTCAAGGAGGCGGCAAGAGTTCGATGCAATGTGATTAGGTGCGCTCTAGTGGAGGAAGTGAAGGATGCCTGGCCTCGTCACGGGACTCTCCGCCAGCCAAAGTGAGAAGTTCTTCCGTGTGGATTTCGACATCAACCATTTAATGTCAAAGATCAATTCCCCCATAACATGCGGAATTTCGCGACGATTCATATTTAGCTGGAACTGTAGCCATGGATCCGTGCCCTGAAAACGGTGGGCAGGCCCTGTGCCCCTCTTGTGGACAAGTGGGCTTTACTTATCTCCTGCAGAACTCACAACAGAGGCAGAGGCTGCGAATATTCCCACGAGCACACCCCAGCGGTACGGCTGATGTTGGGCAGATCCGATGATGGGAGTCTTTACGGAGAGGTGTCATATTTGGTCGCTGAACGAAAGGAAGGGGAAAGGGGTTTGTCTGAGCCTTCGAGGAATCGGCCGCTTCTCGCGCTGGATCCCACCCCCAATGGAAGGTACCAGAAGACTCCCATAGAACAATTATTCTCGATAGTTGAAACTAGTAGCTGGTTGGTGACGACCCTCTTCCCCCCCCCTCCCCCTCGACGCGAAATTTTCATTTTCGGGCGAAACCGAAAAATTCTCTGAGAACAATTCTGGAGAATATGATAGGAGGTTTGGAAATGGAGGGTTGGAGAAAGGGAGGGGCCTTAGCAGAGGATGAAAAGGAGTAGATCGTATTTTCCGGGACTTTTCCTCAGCGGCAGGACTGCCCTGTATGAGAACCACCTTCTCCAACACTTTCCCATAGCCGAAGACGTCGAGGTGCACTTGGCGAGTGATAACGACGAAGTCTTTAGTGCTGGTTATCGATGAGGGCAGTTGCTTGCAAGTTCCAGATGTCGTGGAAATGTCGTCCGCTCAGTGATAGGGCATGAAAAGGTGCATTTAACCTCATGCGATCATGAGGTGAATTGGCTCCATTTCTCTTTAAAAAGCTTGAATTGTTCAAAGGTAAAGTGCTGTCTGTTCCTCAGTAATGCGTGCATATGTAGGTATGATTCTTTTACAGCTGCGCTTACGAAACTTCGAGAAGGGTTCAGCAGCTGGCTAGACATTCGAAACTGTTTCGCGTCCCCCCTGGAAAGCGTCTTAATACATCGTATAGAGTCGTGTTCGCTTCCCGTGTCATAGAGGTGGACTTGGCGCGGCGCCAGCTTGCTTTGTACCAGTTAATTCCGCTCACAGGCTTCTACAATTGGTGGAGAACAGGCTAGCGCTGAGCCAGAACCGAGCCCCCCCCCCCCCCTTCCTTACGCGCGCCATCATCCGCAGCGAACACGACTGTTCTTACATTTTTTTGAAGGCATGAAATTGCATATAATCAGTGCAGTGCATAATGAGAGAGCCTACTGCTACTTTTCTCGATGCCTTTAAATTATACGTCCGGTAGATTTCATTGTAGATGCATAGGCACACCCCAAAAGCTAGCGGGGTATGTGACAAGAAAATCGTAACTCGCCGCGCCAGTTGGCCTAATGACGACGATTTTGGATGGTATTGGTCTAGAATAGACTACGTATGAGAAAAAAAAATAGAGCTAGTTGTCTACCATGACCTTGTCTACGTGAAATCCTATGCTCCCTTCGAAAGTAGTGCAAACTGAGAGAGCGTCGCGCCCATTTCCGCCCGCGGCGAAGCGGCAATTCACGATTCTCTTGCCCGTCTCCCAGCCTTTAAGGCGCGATTGCCTACTTGTTTAATACTTGCGAGACAAGTACTCTGCGACAAGCAGCTGAGATAGCAGCTGTGGGCATGTCAAGAAAAAGGCCTTCCCCCTCTTTACGGAGTGATTTTTTTGTACATTTCATATTTACGTCATCATTGCTGAAGTTGTATTGTTCGCTGGTTTTGACCCTGAGTAGCGCCTTTTAACAGTAGTCATTTACTGGACTCACAGGAAATTTTCCATGGACGAGTTTTCACCGATATAACTCTTTGACTTTTTAATTATCTGAAGAAGAATTTTTGCGATCGAGCTCAGGTAACCGCTTTTGATTTTTCATTCTCTCTAGGCATCTCAGATTTGGTCGTGAGAATTTTTTACGTTTTTTTATACGTTTTCTTTCACCCTAATTTCCATGCGAATTAGATTATTCTAATTTTGTTGTCAACGTAATCACATCTAGTTGATGAAATTCCGTCTAAAAACTAATTATTATTATTATTATTATTATTATTATTATTATTATTATTATTATTATTATTATTATTATTATTATTATTATTTATTATTATTATTATTATTATTATTATTACCAACTTCGCCTGATGAATTTGGCGGGGAAGAGGAGGTGAGGAATACGAAATTGTAAGGATTAGTTTCGGTTCCATTTCTCACATTGGGTTTTACTTGGACTTTGCATCTCGGAAGTAAGCAGTACTGATCCAAAGATCAAACTCGTCTGTCTGGCGTAAGCACGAGAATTATGTTGGATCAAGACCGCGCGTGGCTCTGCTCGAGCCGAATCGAACAAATTTGTGTAACAAATGAGTCGGCAGGAAGAGACCAGTCCAGGAATGCCTACCAAAAATTTCCCCCCCCCCCTCTCTCGCTCAGTATGCAATCACGGAACTTTTCTATTCGACCTCTGATACACGTATCATTTCAGATCTTTTTGACAAATTAGAAGCAGTAATAAATTTAACAGCTAAAAAGAGTATTCTTCTGTTTCCGAAAATATGTTTTCCCAACTTTAAATATTGAGAGATTGCTTGAGAAATCGAAAGAAATAGTCTGTCTGCATGCGCCCCCGTTCTGCACATGGTGCAGCAGGGTGTTTAGGAGCAGGTTCATATAACAGTCTATTTTACCCATCTTAGTACTCAGCACAGTAACAAACGTATTTATCTTAAAAGGCAAGGCATTCCAAATAGTGGATCAGGGGACTGCATTTAGACAAAAGGGTGCTGAGTAACTCGATAGTGAAAAAAAAAGAAAAAAACATGCCATCTCCCTTGGATAGAACCCCACATCGCTCTCAGTTTGTACGTGCCCAATAGCTCTTGCGCCCCCATCTACAGAGTGACGATTTCATACTTTTCCGTCCTGCAGCTTCGCTTTTCATTGAAAAGCGGGCCTTTTAGGCGGAGTCTGGAGGCGGAGTCACTGGAAAAAGGAAGGCGTCACTGAACTTGTATTGCGCTATAGCGACCTCACAATATTTTGCCGCGAAAACGGCAAACAAAGTGTTTATCGCGGGCCACACTACTCTTCCGAGGCCACATTTTCAACTTCTATACCTGATCGCGGACCGTGGCTTTGATTCCCGTGCTGTATGCTGTTCAAATGTGTTATGAGCGGCCACCAAATAGAGGACATGTACAAATTCTTCGCCGAGAACCTTTTTTTTGGGTGTAGCACTCACTCTCTTCCATTCAGAATCCACCCTCTGCCAGAATCATATAGGCTTTTTATGCGGAATTTTGGTTGAGTCGCTGGGGCTAGCCAATGTACAGTCAGTGCTTTTGCCCTCTCACAACCAGACGAGTCCTGTGCCGACTCAGCGTCCCGGAGGGTAGAAATACTGTTTGGCCTGGGTGAGAGCCAATCCTGGGACCCCGTACCGCGGATGTGCCAAGCTTACCAAACTTGCAACTTGCAATTATTATAGAACACCCCCAAATCAGGTTCCCAAATAAGAAAGTGAAATGTTACTAAATATGATAGTGAAATGCCGGAAACTAACTTATTCAAGACCACATTAATAATTTGTACTTTGACACGAACAACCTACTTTATCAGCGTGTGCCACCCATTTTACCATCTGCAAAATGAATTAAATAGCTGAAAGTACCAGAAAGGGGGGGGGGGTCTCTATTCCCAAGCATTGGCAGTAGTTCGGCCGTTCATGAAGATGGATTTCTTTTTTTGGGTCTCATAACTGTTAGCAGCTCCGTCCAAGCAAATCTCCCAATTTTCAAGATTCATGACAAGATCTGATTTACAACTTGAGTTTGACCCTTGGGTACGTTATACTCACTACTACTACGTTATACTCGTTAAGTAGCACTCGCTTTTTCTGTCTTTTAATACTGGTAACTTTAGCAGCGCTGCTATTTGAAGGCAACGTCGGCCATAGGCTCAAATGGACAACTATTCCTTGGTTGGTGAACTATTCCTTGGTTGGTTGGTGAAATCTGTAGTCGTTTTCGCTGCAGACACTTGGCGTGTCAGGGGACAGGTTTGCTAGTCCGTTTCCACGTTTTGATGTTGCTTGCGCGCTTCAACAAATGGTGGGAATGGGTCCACCCTTTACGGATACCATTCAGTACGCCTTTATAACTGCTGCTTTTGAATTGCTTCATAGCTAAAAGTGCACACCCATTTGCTTAGAATGTCCAAATACCACATAAAGCTTCTCGTGACAATGACCCTTAGATTTACTGCTTCGACTTGATCTGGGACCGATGGTGGTATTCTGCAGCTGGGCAGGAGTATAGACTGCTCAACGGTGTTACTTCGATGCTTCCTGAAAAGAAGATTTAGGGAATGGACTGCAATCTCCTGCCTAGAAAGCGAACACTGCCTGACCGGTTCAGATCCATAACAAGATGTCGAAAGTACATAATACGTGCCCCCCTCTGCGAACTCGCGACGCCCTGATGCGGTGGCAGCGTTACTCTGATACTCAACAGGCACTCGCATAAATTCCTTCGGTTCTTGCTTGAAAATAGTGGCAGTGGTCTTATATAGTAGGAAAATGACGAAAAAGCGAAGTTAAGCGACCTAAAACCTACAAAAAACTTTATGTGTAGTGCCACGCCCACAGACGAATATTTTTGGACGGGTTTTCTGTTAGCATCGCGCCAACAAGCACCTAAGTAGGTATGGCTGCAGTTATGTATTCATATATCCATGTAGCAACGCTTTAATTCCCTTGTCCTCCTATATATGATCCGCTAAGTATGTCTGTCAATGTGTGCGTGTGTGTGTGTGCTTGTGTGTGCGTCTGTCTACTCTGTCACGCAATCATAGCGAGAACGTCTGCAGAAAGATAAGATGACAGCTTTCAAGAAGTGATAACATGCAGGACGCGAACACTGTTTGGCGTGGTGACAGAGGCTGACAACAGCCTGATAAGAATTCGATAAGGGCCTTAGAAGGCTGAGGTGACGAGTATATAGTGCGGGTACAGCAAACGAGTGGCGTTTGTTCAAGATATGCATATTAGCACCCGGGTGGGACAGGAACATTATTATTGATTGCCGCTGGTGCGAGAAGCTGATACTCTGCTGCTAGGATTGATATAGGGTGAGTTAGGATTGCGCTTATAGCGTCGACCCCATCTCCCATCTAAGCGTCGATCCTACCTCAGCATCCGTTAATGTGCCGCACCGCGGCTTATCGTTGATGCTCAGATAAACATGACTATTGCGGTGCGGAAGCTGAAGATGGGAATCTCGGCGGCAGGTGACAGGATCTGTGTGGATAACAGCTGATAAGCGGGCATGACCTAGGGAAACGTTGCCGTTGTTTTGTGTCAAAGTGCTGTAGCCTTTTACACTACCCCAAATTCACCAGAGAGTTCTTCATGTACAGGTGACGCTTGCGTCCTTACGCCCGGTTGACGGCTCAAACTCACTCCTACTCTCGCTACACAAAGCGCCCAAGGGTGACGGGCCATTCCCTCTACATCTCTTATACGAGTTCGCTGCGGACGGTTGGGCGTGTCAACCAGTGTGAGTGTATCACCGTCGAACGCGTTCTCTGCCTTCTTGCTACCTTCAGAACTGACTTCATAACTGAATAAACACTTCATAATAAATAAATGAAAAAACTAGCTGATGTGACTGTACGTACTACATTTGTGAACGGGCGCTTGCGGTGGGCGTCTGGCTTAGCATTTGCACTTTGGTAGGCCTACAAGGGTGTTCTTGGTTGGGAAAGGCGCCACGCAGCGCCTGCTAATAAGCACAATATTATTTTTTGCTAGAAGTATCGAATCTGTACGCCTTGTCGATTTGTCGGCCACTTGCCTGAAGTTCAATCCACCTGTTCAGTTTGAACCTATTGATCCCTGTCATCTTTTGGGTTAAGAGAATTACAGCATCGTTCAAAAGCTAATAGAATCGACAATCGATTGGCAGCGGGGATATCACACGTATGCAGAACGAAATCTTCTTATCCGACCAGCCCTCCCCTTCCCGCGACCACCAGTCCATACTTTTCGACGGCGCGAAAGAGAACTGGGGAAAATAACAATGAAAAATCAACAATCAAAAAGATCTCGAAAGGCTTATGACTACCTCTTCAACTGGTGTTGACTTCCGCTATAATATTGCCCACAGTAATCATACTTCCTGTTACCTTTACCAGAGGAGATAGAAGCCTTCCAGTCGATAACGCAACCGCTGGTAGCCGCTCATTTTGTTCCTAAACCCGTCAAAGATTCGTAAGCTTTCTCGATTTCATTGCATTGGAATCACTCGACTCCTATCAAATTTTCGCTCATGCAGCATTTGCTCAAGACTGGTTTTATTTTTATTGAAAGGCAGGACTTTCGAGTGTTTGGATAACGACCGACAAAAAATGCAGTCTCTATAAAGTAAACAAAATGGTCTGGAGTAGGTCTCAATTTCACAGAAATTGCTCCAAGCTTGAATCGCGATAAGTGTACAGCTGAAAGCGAGAAGTGAACTCACTCAATATCTCCTTTGCGCACTCTGCTACACTCTATATCCGGGCGATGGGAAGGGCGTGACTGCTTACTTCATTTGACCGTGGACGCGACTGCGCTTTTAGTGGGGTATTAGGCTGCTATACTTTGCAGCAGCGTCCACAAGCGACCACTGGCATTCCGAGCGTCCAGCAGCGTCAGCGACTAGGAAAGTATAGATATCGATCTAGCGTCTACCAGCATCTGCCAGCGTGCAGCGTCTCGAGGGCTAGGGAAGTATAGATATCGATCAGCGTCTACAAGCGTCACTAGTGACCAGCAGCGTCTACCAATGTCCACCAACGACCAGCAGCGTTCAGGAGTGGAGAGCATGAGGCAATAGGAGGGTAGCAGACAGCTGGTTGAGTATGAGAAAATGGAAGGGTAACAACTGTTCGCTACCAGCAGCCTATTGCCTCATGCTCTCCACTGCTGGTTGCTGGTGGACGCTGTGGACGCTGGCAGACGCTAGGTCGATATCTACGCTTTCCTAGTCGCTGGCGCTGCTGGACGCTCGGAACGCTAGTGGTTGCTAGTTTACGCTGCTGGTTACTGGTAGACACTGCGGCTCCGTGTACAAACTCACCCGTGCGCGTATGCGGCGCGGTTTCTTCACGGCACGCGGCGACGGGCGGGCGAAGGGTGATCGCTTGCGCCTCCGCCACTGTGCTTCAATCAGAAGCCCCTTTTATGCCCCATTATGTGGAAGGAGGAGGAGAGAAAAGATTGAACAAATAGTGAACGCTCATAGGTGAGTTAGTGGTAATGGTGAGCAGAGAATAGAGCGTATTTCAGTCAACAGCGGAACTGGCAGAATGATTCCCTTCGAATGGGACGTGACGTTATAGCGTTATAAGGTCACAACCAACTGTTGGCAATTTGCCAAACCTCAGCTTGAACTTTCGTGTAAAAGCTGCTTGCGTCGTTTTCACAATCGAAGGGAACTATGCCGCCAGTTCTGCCATTCACTGAAGTAATTCGTGATAGTCGACTTTTCTGTGATCTCCTACCACTACCACTAACTCACATATGCACCCACTATCTGTTCAATTCCCTTCCTCTCTCTACTTTTCCCTCCTCTTCCTTCCACATAAAAGAGGCTGCTGGATTGGAGCACAGCGCCGGAGACGCGGGCCATCGCCTTTCGCTCCGCCCTGCCGCCGCGGCGCCGTGAAGAAACCGCGCCGCATACGCGCATGGTGAGTTTTCCCTTCTCCGACACACTTCTACGTTTTCAGTGGTGGTAAGAGTTTCAGAGTTGTGCACTGCCTTGCAGCCAGCTTGTATGGGGCTCGGAAAAGCTCAAACATACACCATCCGATGTAGATGAGAGGAAGTAGAGACGAGTTCTGGGCTTCTCTCATCCATTTGCAGCAATGTTTACTACCGGTGCTGGCTATTTACCAGGTTGCAAATGGGTTGCGCTCTTTATCCTGGTGCCAGATAGGTCAACTGCTTACCTGCCCGTGCATTAGGGTTGAAGAGAAATGGCGTCGTTAAGATGGTTTTTCTGACCATAATAAGAATCACCATGCCCAGGATGCTTTATTTTGGCTCTAAATGAATCTCGTTTCTGATGGTGTACAGCTTGAGGGTAGACTATGTTTGGATTACGGCTTTTTATGTCGAAATCCTTTTCTCTGCCCAATACCTTGTGTCAATAGACCAAACCTAGCGGCTACACAGGCCAGTTTCCTAGTGCAGGCCCGCCAAGTAATCCGAACTCTTGAGTCAGTCGATGTCACTTCTTGCTACGATCTCCTTTACCTTGCGTAAACATACTGTCTCGATAAACCTACAAAGAGCGGACCACATTCGAATTTTTCCGGGGACTCCACAAAGAATTCTTAGCATTTTTGGGCATTTTAGACCACATTTGGTGTGATCAAGGCATTTTAAAGAGTTATCACACTAACGTAAGTCATTCTTGTGCAATAGTTCGTGTGGTGTACGGTAATCCCAATTTTGCACAAATAGTTCACTAAAGCTACGAGATGTTACGATCCTCGTTTCCACGGGATCATTCCCCTTCTCGCACCAATTTAGTGGTGAATCGTTGGCAGAATTGACCCTGCATCAGGGAAATGAGAGACTTGCACTAGGGGACAGGGCACATCGTTGTTGGTAATTCCCCAACATGTGGATCGTATTTGGTCACTGGGAGAGAGTGGAGGGTGTCTATTTGGCCCGAGAAAAATTTTTTGATAGTTGATTTTTTTCAGGGACGTTGTGAAGGTGACAGGGACCGTATTTGCTAGTTGGGAGGAGGAGGGGGGGATCGTTTTCCCCTCTGACCTTCTGAATCAGGTTGCTGACTTTTCGTGATTTTTTTGTTTTCATGTATACTATATACCCTCCCCCCCCTTCCCTTCCCTCCCTCGATGTGAAGAGAAGCGCCTAAAAAAGAGGGAGGGCGTACGGAGTCCACCAAAATCCCCAACCAGTGATGCCAGGGGTGAGGATTTCGGGTCAGTCCCAGTGAGAGGAGCTTTTGCGGTGGATGAATCATGTCCTTGTGGGAAACGACTTCCTATTCTCAGCTATTTTTATTATTTTTATTATTTTTATTCCGAAATTATTCTTTTTTATACAGATATTAATCAGTTCAGACATTTTCTTCTCAGGAAAAACCTGGGTGTTTTTCCACCTGGGGTGTTTTTTCCAATCCGCATGTGATAGTAGACAATAGAGGCGAAGGTTTGTAGAGACAAGTGGCGCGCTTACCGCTCACGCGGTCCGGCTCGAATCCCGGGTCGAATCCCACCTAGTAGGCCAATCAAGCCTCCTACGCTCGGAGACGGTGAATTGGTAATAGATTGTGGTCTGGCGATTCTGAATGGAAGTAGAAGCGTGCCGCATACCATAAAGGGATTAATTTACGACAAAGACTTATCCTTTTTATCTTAATGTGATAATAGAGAACGTCTCGGTACCCCAAATGCGATAGGTGCTCAACTCCACCTTCTCCTGAAAAGGCTCTTCGTTTCCAGGACGATTCTTTGATTTTCTTTCCAGCAAGGCCTTCATTTTTCCACTGTTCTTCGAGCTCTTCGTCTCATATCTCTCAGTGTGAATAGAAAATGAGTAATAGAGCGCTTCGGACCTCGTAGACAAACCTCAGCAGCGGTAAATATTTGCTGCACTTAGCCGTGAAAGCAAATCTCTGCTTAGAACCACCCACCCGATAATGTCGACAATTCCGGTGCCACGCGGATGTCGTGCACTATTTTCTTTTCACTTTTGACCTTTGTGATGTTAGACCGCTCTTTGATGGATTAGTAACGAACGACCGAAATTCGTACCCGCCAGCTGCCTTTCTAAAGCGCCTAGCTCGAAAAGCATTTCGGCGCAGTTCGACTCGGTGGGGCACTGATGAGGCCCAGGGGAGACCATACGGGTCACTTTGTGAAGACTTGTGGAGTTGTAACCAAATTGGTTCACTTGTACCATTTGGCAGCTTCACAAGAGTTTGCAGGTCCCACCAAAATGAAAAAAATGAGGCCTGTCACTTCAACGTGAACTAGCAAAAGGAAATAGAAGAGGTTAAAATGACCCCCTCCCCTCCCTGACCGAAAAATGCCGAACGTTGCCCTGCTAGAGGCAAAGATGTCTACCTTTGCTCTTGTGACATAATTCAGGTTCGATCACTATTTGTTCCGAAAACGTGTTCAAAAAGGGACGGCATTGCTCTTGAACTGACTGCTGAGGTCATGGTATGAAAGATGAGTAAAAACTTCAACATGTCACCTTAATATTGAGCTTTTTTCATGGAATCTCCATCTTACTTAGTTTTCTTTATTAATTCCTTGTCATCTTTCGTGTTGCAGCCTCACGCTCCGTTTTCAGACGGTCACAGCACACATCAAGTCACCCTTGCTCGTTTTGCGCTTTTTCTCATTTGAACATCGCAAGTTATGTCTTGAATTTTCACTGAATCCATCGAACATTGTTTTGTCGCTCGCTCGCTCGACTCGCTCTCTCGGGATGAAATGTACTGTTCAGATGTTCCATAAACAGGTTTCGTTCAGGTGATGAAGTGAGGTCAGAAGATGACTCGGCTCGATCCATACAGTGCCTCTTTACGTGAGGAGCAGAAGGCGATTCTCAATGGATTACTGGGTAATCGTTTATTTTCGTGAGCATTTTTCCTTGTAAATCCCCTTTCTATTTCTACATATGCCTTTCTTGAATCCAGGTGGTAGTACTCTTGGAGATGGCATTTAAAGGACTCCTTGCAAACCAGAATTCTCGCATTAAGGGTTAAGCCTTCAAATAAGCCAAAAGGGGAGGAGATCCGGGGTTGATGGACCAATCTGAAAGACGGTATTTCTATTAGGATGCATTTAGTCTCCTTTTGCACGAAGAGTCCTTTAGATGCTCCCTCTCCCAAGGTTACTAGCCTCCG
>MU944670.1:0-23797 GCA_036418165.1 Cooperia oncophora | reverse complement strand
AGCGATTTTAGCACTTCGACTATACGTAAATAGAGGCAGTTGTCGAAGGTGCTAATTTTCGCCGACTTCGCTTTCAACTTCAACGACTAAAAAATCCACAAAAATTATTCCCTCAACCGAAGCCGTTTTGATATTCTAAAACTACGTGAAGTTTCCTATCAGATGATATCAAGCTTGCTAGCAAAACATTTCATCTTTGGAACGAAATTTCCGGTTGAAAAAAAACGAAAGTACTTATGTGCCAACCCAATACTTTGCGGCAGCGTCCACTAGCGACCAATTGCGTCCACCAGCGTTCCGAGCGTCCACAGCGTCACCGACTAGGGAAAAGTAGATATTGATCTAACGTTTGCCAGCGCCTTCCAGCGTCTGCCAGCGCACGAGTGTAGCAGACATATGGTAGAGTATATGGGAATAAGAGGGTAGCAGACTTTTGGTAGAGAGTATGGCGCGATAGGAGGTAGCAGATAATCTCCTTATCCCTGAGAAGGGGTAGGCGTGGCATTCGAACATGGCACAGAACTGGTTACTCGTGGGATATTTCAATTTGAGACAACCGCCATCTTGTTCTTTGTTGGACAGAGACGTGACCACATTTGGGTCAAAATGAAAATATCTCTCCAAAAGCATAGCCACCACGACGTTTAGTTGAAGTACGCAGCCACGCCTACCTCATCTCAGGGATTTTGAGTGTAGCTGATGGAATATGGCACCGTAGCATGGTGACGGACAGCTGGTAGAGTATAGGAAACTGTAGTGTAGCAAACCACTGGTAGAGAGTACTGGCGCGAGGGTATCAGACTGTTAGTGGACGCTAGTAGGCGCTGGCAGACGCTGGTAGACGCTAGATCGATACCTTTAGTTCTTAGCTCTCGGCACACTGCTGCTGTTCGCTAGTGGACGCTGGCAGACGCTGACAGATGCTAGACCGGTATCTATGCTTTGCTAGTCGTTGACGCTGTCGGACGGTCTGAACGCTAGTGGACGGAATGGTAACGGAATGGCACTATTAGCCGTATGGGTTACGTGGCAAGCAGAACCAAAGGTAGGGGCCTTATAACTAGTGCGAAAGGCCAGAGAGCAGACAAATAGATGACCGCGACTACGAATTCATTGAAAGGTCCGGGCTGAATGAGCCTTTCACCATGCGTTGGGGGGAGGGGTGTCTAAAGACACAGTGGCAAAAGAATACGTGAGAGCGCCGAGAAAAAGGAGAAGGTTTGAAGAGATGAGCGTTCGAAAGGATCCTGTTCAAGCTGTCTGTAGACCAGCTATATGCCTAACCAGTATCAATCACGCATCTTGCTATGGCCTCTCTCGGTGCAAAATAGATTTCCGTCGTGAAAGAACGCTGTTGTGCGCTGGGTATTTTTGTGGCGCTGGCGGGACTTGACACTTTGCATTGCATATGGGGTGCCGTTACCCCAGGGAGTTGAGGGATGGAGACTAATAGCCTGGCATCCACACACGCACTCTGTTGCTACTGTTCCGTATCGCCCTTCCGTTGACATAGCGAACACGTCGATATTTTCTTTCCTCTCAGGATTAACGTGGGACAGACTACGTCATCAACAACATGGCTATGTTCCACAATTAAGCCGCCAGAATTAGTCGCTCTTAAGATACGGCCTTCAATGGCTTTAATTCTGAATCCCTCTCGCGGAGTCATCGACTTCCCATACATTGCCCTTTCCCTTTGCGAAGTATAGGGCACGTATACGAAGTCGGGTCTCCTCAATATAAAGTGGAAATATATATAACACCCACAGCTATATTTTCTGCTACTATCTTACGAGCATACTCACCCACGCACAAATAATGATACATATCACTCCACGGAAGCCGTTAAGCAAACTTCTTGAAAAACCAAGAATTCGACCGTGTGATCACCGAGGGTCCTCAGTGTAAAAAAGGACAGGAGCTTCAAGACGTGGCTGCGTTAAAGGCAGTTGCCAGCGATACGCTCCGCCAAAGACGAAGTAGGCATTAGAGTGCGCCTCGAGACACATACCACGGTCCTTGAGAAGCGTGCGCAGAACGGACATCCCTCGAAAGGAAGGTTCGTCCCTCCATACGGCCTATACAAAAGCCCACAAACAACCCCGGAAACCGAACGCCCACCCGACGCCCGCACACCCTTAAGTGGACGACCCATTTATCCGTAGCAAAATGGATTATATCACACACAGCCCGTACTCCTTTCGGTACGAGTTCGGGTATATGGACCAAGCATGCCCTATAGGAACCGTCCAAAATCCGAAATCTAACCAGTAAGCACAACAGCGGCTCTTCATCGGCGAACAGGATTTTTGCATCGCAGTTCATTCTTTGGAAGCCGCCCAACCCCCACTCCGTTCTTTCGCCATTTTCCCCACTATATAGCGCTCTGCATCTTAGGCCGAGTACCAAATTATCGTGCCAACTGCCTTAACCTACTATGTGTGTGGATCATGGTATTTCTATCCGGATGACGCTAGCCGTAGTTCTCCACAAAGATTAATAAACAAGCGGCGAACTCATAGATTTAAAAAATACTTAAATCTCTCTCTCCATCGCGTCAAGGTGTTCTATAGTTGGCTCGTTCAGCGGAGCTGAATTTTCCGGTATATATGATACCGCAATGGGACTCGAGTCTCACACTCATCCGGAACTATATAACCCTACCCATTATCCCCCTTCGCTTCTACCCTCTCGTTGACATCTCTGCATCTATCCAGGCCAAACCTCTCGATGGTCATATTGAAACATGACACTCAAGAGAAGCAGTAGACGACTACTAGAAGGAGTGAGAGCACATTCCATAATTCGCATGCTTTACAATTGCGCCATGCCCTCGACGAGCAAGAACGACTTGCATTTACCCATCCCAACGTGACTCACGCTGACAATCACGCCCAAGCTGATGATTTTCACCATTGTCCCTTGTATGACAGTGTGCGTCCTACTGGGGCGTTTTCTCCGAGGTCTTTTATCTACGTTCTTTCTTTCTCACTATTGATCCCCCCTTATAAGTAGCTTACAATGTTGACCCACTCTATTTCTTGAGCAGCAGGACCACAATCGCTTCCGTTCGAATTCTTACGAGTCAGCACATACACCGGGAAACATGCGCGACTTCCTCATGCTAGCGGAGTGTGTTTGGAAAATTTCTTATAGTTCTCCAGGAACTTCGCCTGAACCACAACAAGCAAGTTCTCGAAGCTTTTGAAATGTCAACAACTTCAGTCTAACATCCGGCATCGGCCTTTTTTAATTAGGGTGTCCCTAAACGCCTTCCGTGACATTTCGGGAATTTTTTTCGAGATGAAAGTTGCATTTCAAATAAGAAGGCCTATTTCCGTTCAGCAATCCTATGCACTAACCGTTCCATCGCAACTTGCGGCCTATCAACCTGGTCAAGGGATGGTTGACATCCGCCTTCACAAGGCTTTTGACCCCGTCGAGTATAAGCAGCTTAGGTCATTAACTGAGGTTCCCTTGAAGAACTATTTTTTGCCCCCGGAGAATGTCCGCTGAGGGGCTTCGTCGAAGGGCAGTCGGAAAGCCAAGTCAGAGGAACTGCGGTGGAACTCCCCAACTAAGCTTCAGGGTCTCGAACAAGTCATTTCCAAAAAGTGAGGTCCTGAGATGTCGTGGAGTAGGCGAAGATTGTTGAGTTGTGGGGACGGGCCTCAATAATCAGACCAAATATAGTTAGTTGGAAGAAATTTCTGGTCAACAGACAACTCGAACTAAATCCCTTTGAACGCGTCGATCTTTTGTTTTTCTCTGCACTCTCTTGTCCGCATGGCACTCTGTGGTTATTGTGACTTCGCGAATTCCAGGTCTTCGCGAATTATAATGGATCACCCACCCACCTGAGTCACTTCATCTGAACACCCATTACGGTTGGAACTATATTCAGAAAATTTCATGAAGTCTACGAACACCTTGGTACCATGGACACTGCCAGTTGTACCTCACAAAGACGCTATTTTGGGAGGGCTTCAGGCTGAGTCGAAAGATGTATGCTGAAATAAGTGAGACGTCACTGATTGAGATCCGCATTCATGCGCAGTAGCGGCGAAACTTGAAGGCAGTTGGCAGCAATCAACTACGGAGGAGACTCTACTACTCACTTATTAACGCTGGTAAGCGACGCCTTTCCCAAGGAAGGTATCCTCATAAGGCTAGAACCTACCGCGCCCGCCCGCCCACAAATGGACGACCGTTCCTGACGCTCTAATCGATTCATTTGCTAAGCAAATTATGAAGCGAAGGGATTGGTATGAAGCGGCTGCGGTGCTGCATGGATATATGAGTACATACGTGCAGCCGTACCTACCGTAGCGGTTATTGGCAAGATGCCTACGGGAAACTCGTCCGAAATTGCTTTTTGAGTCATTGAGAACGAAGGCTTTTTTCCGCAGGTTTTTGACCATTTCACTTCGTTTTTTCGCCATTTTCCCCACTATATAGGAACCTGCTAACTTTTAGGCCAATTTATCGTGCCAACCGCCTTTGAGCGCCCAAAAAATACTTATAGGCTTTTTAGTGGAATTCTATCATAGCCGGTATCAAAACAATCAGAGAATCACGCTCCTTTTGAACATTTTAGTTTTATGTGACTTCCCAACATAAATCTCTTAATCGGTCCAACTAGCTTATAACGCTGTTGTGTTCCCTGGTGTCACCTCAGGTAATTAGAGATTCTCAAAATTGAGAATTATTGAGGAAATTGAGGAAAAATCCTTTTAGAAATTGTGACAAAACAATGTGAGGATCCCAGAGTTCCGCTGTTGACGACTTTTCCTAACAAACCTATTTATAATAGAGATTTTGCCCATATTGAAGTAGTTTAGTTTCCAATCCCTACGAACATTGGAATCTTCTCTTATAACCTTAGATGAGCAAAGAGCTCGAGCCTTTTCTCTGTGAGTTTTCTTTTGGCCGGATTCCTAGAACAAACATCTCAACAATGAGGTACGGTTTTTGTTCCCCGGTCTATTTATCTGAACCAAATGGATGTGCTTTTAGTGACCATATACACAGAGAGATATTACCATTATTCCAATTATATAGAAAAAAACAACTGGATAAATGATTATGTTAAAAATGTTATTTGAGGGGGGGGGAACAAAGGAAGTTAGTTTAGTTTCCGTTTCGCACGTGCCCTTAGACGGAAATAAACGAATAAATATAACAATGAGGACGGTTTTTGTTCCCCGGTCTATTTATCTGAACCAAATGGATGTGCTTTTAGTGACCATATACACGAAGAGATATTACCATTATTCCAATTATATGACCGTTCTTGAACTAATGGCATTGTACTTCGTAGGTTTTTTCCCGCTGTTACAGGATCTATAACGAGTTCGTCTTCTAGTGCAGTAGGTGCAGCAGCGCAAGAAAAAACTTGGAACAACCTCAAGTTGCACGCTTTTCAACGATTTTGTCATATTTTCTTCAATGGCATATAAAAACTTTGTCTGCTCAGTTTGAGCGTGCTTGAAAAAGCTATTCCAAATTATACGACCTGAACGGTTGAACTCATAATCGAGGCTGATTTTTGAAGTCCATTGCGATAGGGTACGCCGCGATTACCTTGACATTGGATTCGTTTTCGAAGTTCGAAAGCTTCGGAGGAGAACTGGAAGGTCCTTCAAAAAGGTAGAATGAGAATCGGAGGAACGTCCAGATCGCTCTGGTCCTCGGTACCGACACATGGTCCCAGACTAGCCGCGTACATCGAAGAGAGCATACAGCACCAGCCCAGTAGTACAGCGGCGTCAAAAAGACACTTTGCCCCAGGCACCGTTTTCACGTAAAAGAATACGCAGCTAGCAGTTGAGGATACAAGTACCAGTGAGAGAATACAAGACCTTCTTCGATGAGCACGCAGCAAGCGCTCGTCCTCACTATCCGTTGCACACCCAAAAATATGAGTTATCTGCTTTCGCAGCCTGACTGGAGAATGCCCATAGAATTCACGTCACCTGCAAACAGCTGCGAAACTTCTTGTACGGAATCATTTATGGACAGCTATCTGGATACCGGCACTCATGACCTGAAAGACCTCCCACATCGAGCAGCTCTGACAAGGTCGCCACGATCCAGGATATCATCTTCACCGCAGTCGCCAAGGCGAGGGTTGATGGTATGGACCGGAAGTACCTGGAATGGAATGACCGAAATTTCTCCGCTGAGATCTCCCGGAACTTAAGGGCAGACGTTGACGGTTACATCGGGCAACTCGAGAAGAATATCCTCTCCACATGTCGTCGCCCGTACCTTCTTGGAAACTTCGCACTGCTGCAGGAATGGGTGTCATCACATGGAAGGGGAAACTCTCGTCCATTCGGAATCGAAGGGCGTTTAGAACCTTGAAAAAGACAATATCAAGTGTGTCACGTGATGCGGCAAACCGGCTGGTACTGTTCTGGGGAGAATTCAAACGAGCTCCGCTTGTAGCCAGGCGCCGAATCACGTGCGTGCATGCAAAATCTTAGCGGTAGGGCTCATCCAAAAGGTTTCCTGACCGTGCACAATGCGTTATTGAATTTG
This sequence comes from Cooperia oncophora, assembly GCA_036418165.1. Lineage (NCBI taxonomy): Eukaryota > Metazoa > Nematoda > Chromadorea > Rhabditida > Trichostrongylidae > Cooperia > Cooperia oncophora. Next base: position 17,254 of record MU944670.1, on the reverse strand, counting down.
ATGGTGGAAATGTCCAATCAGAAGTTAATAAAGTGTAACTTTATTTTGCCTTGAAAGTTCTGAGGAAAAAAAAGTGTTTTTTTTGCACCACCCTGTACACTCGAGATCCCTGAGATCGGGTAGGCGTGGCCGCATGTTTCAACTTACCCTTGAGGCGTCTACGCTTCTGATGCGATATTTTCATCTCGACACAATCGTTGTCGTGTCTCTGTCCAACACAGAACAAGATGACAGTTGTCCCAGACTGGAATATTCCACTAGTAACCAGTTCTTACAGTGTTCGAATGCCCCGCCTACCCGATCTCAGGGATTTCGAGTATACATGTTTCGCATTACCTCCATGTATGACCCAATGTACAATGCACAATGAACACGGGGCAGCCAATGTGGAACTGGCTTTTTAACCCTCCCAGACGAGTCTGATACCAGTTATCTGGCAATGGAGGAACGAAAAGTTAGGTTGGTAGGCCGGGAGCCGATCTGGGATTTGACACTGAGGCCGCGCACGGTGTAGGTAGCGCCATTTGCCACTACACTACCTCGCTCCAGCAAAAGAATGTCATGATGTTATGTTATATTCTTGAATGCCGCTCCTAATATTGTTGGTTTGGAGGAAATAAATAATCAAAGCGGAGAAAATGTGATTTTCAACCTTGTTTCAATTTTTTTCCCGCGACTGTATTTCAGATTCTGACCAGATTGGTAAGGAAACGTAAAATGGGCGCCTTATTTGTTTGAGCCAGGAAAGCGATATTTCCCTCATTTGCTGTTGCTTCGATTTTCTCATCGTATAGTTAGTGAGACATCTGAACTCCTCCACTCTTGTAAAAGTGCGAAATGGACAGGATTCCCTGGACCACTTTAGTGGGACATGTTAAATCTTTCCTTCTTTTCTCTCTTCTTAGGTTCATAGGGGTTCACAAGTCCCTATGTTGGGAGTGAATTAATAACCTGTCCTACCACTGCAAAGTGCGCCGCAGAATGTAGCATTGAAAGTCTGGCACCCACTGGTAAGAAAGAAATCACAGAGTTCAAATTCTTAGAGAAGGGTGGTTTTTGGAATTTCTAGCTGCAGAATTCATGGCAGGAAGAGTGTCAACCAAAACACTTCGCTCGCGAAGTCACCAAACCTGATCGCAGAATCTTCAAAACCGTCTAGCCAACGTGCATTAGACCGCACTATGAACTATTAGGTTGTCCGGAAAGTTCTCAGCGTTTTGTGTTACTATTTTTTGTACATTCATTGCTGATTAAAAACTCATTCTCCCTTGCGTCTCAGTAGTACATCCTGAAGAGAATTTTTGCGCTATCTGATGGTATGATTGCCGTTTCACCATTGCTTGATAAACCCCTTTTCCCAAGACTTTTTGATGCATGTCAAAAGAGCAACTTCGGACGATATTTTTCTTCAACTAAAAATTAGGTCATTCCGCACTCGAGACAGCTCGAGCTCGACAAATTAACCAGGTGTGGGGCCCAATAGTGTAGGAGGAAGAAAAGGTACCCGTGCGCAATGCGTTCAACCAAATTTTCCGTTCTGGAATTCAACCTTGAACGATGAACCTCGTTAGCGTCGACCCTAAAGGCATACTGTCGAGGATTTGAAGGTTTTTTGGAGGGCTGCCCATCCCAAACAGTTCGAGATTGCAGAAAGGCTAGGCGTTGGCAAATCCACTGTTGCGGATGGTCTGAAACGCATTGGGAAGGTGAAAAAACTCGACAAATGGGTGCCCCACAATTTGAGTGATCGGCAGAAATTGGCACGTCTCGAGGTTTCTTCTTCTTCACTGCTTTTGCGCAGTAGGAAAACGACCGTTTTTTGAACCAATTGTCACCTGTGATGAAGAAAAAAAAATGGATTCATAATAATGATACAGGAGACGTTCCGCGACAGTGGGTTGGATCGTAGCGAACCACCGAAAGGCTAATTTTCAAGGCCGAACCCCCTCACAAAAAAAAAAAGATTCTTGGTTCACGGTTTGGTGGTCATCGGCTGGCATGATCCACTATAACTTTTTATCACCAGGCCAACCATCACAGCAGAACCCTACTGTGAAGGAATCGACGAAATGTACCCGAAAATTGCTCAGCTGCTTGCCGCACTTGTCCATCCTTTGGCCATGAACAGTTCCCGCCCACACGTTCGGCAATTTACTATCCATAATATTGAAACGAATTGGCGAATGAAGTTCCCTCAACCCCCATCTTCTCCCATACCTTTCCATCGATATCACCTTTTTAAAACATTTTCAGAAAACTTCCCCTCGCTGAAAATACTTCATCCAATTAGGGCCATCGGAAAAAAAGCCTTCGTAGATTTCGTGGATTCTCGACCACCCAGTTTTTTCTTTGGTGGGATTTGTCGACTGCCTTCACATTGGCAAAAGTGTGCTGATTCGAATGGTGCTTATTTCGATTAAATCCGATGAGTATTAAGAAAGTTATGATCGTTTAAAAAGAAACGCTCAAAAAACGCTGAAGACTTTCCGGACAACCTAATAGGTCTAAGGAGAACAAATCGTCTATTGGGTCGAGGAATAAGTTCGTTCGTTCCTTTCAAAGAGCTTCATTTAAATGATTTGTTCTTTTAGTATGTTCCTTGAGCCCCGACCAAGATTGTTAACATTTATTAGGCCAACGTTTCGGCTTGTTCGCCTTCGTCAGAGCCTGAAAGAGTCAAAAACAGATGTGACTTGTTCTCTCAAACGCCTAACTAAAACTGAAGACCATTTCGAGAAGCCGGTAAACCACCTAACTGTATCGGTCAGTAAAGATGACTTGGTGGCCGATGCCTTTCGCTTGTTCAAACTCCCGACTAACACTTTGCGAGTTGTTCAAAATGAACGAGTCGAAGAATCGAAATAACAGAGGGTAGTTGGCTCTCACACGACGCTACGTACGATTCGTCAAGTTGGCAGGACTTTCAGGGCGAACCGCCGCTGTAGAAAAACAATAGAAAAAACAAGGGAAAAGACATTGGGAAAAGCGCACAGGTGTGGCAGCCACCTTTCCCCTCCAGAGCTACTAGCGCCGTATTTCCTCTGATTGCTTCGAAAGAAATTACGTCATTCTGGCAGTTCCAGGTCGTTTTCTTTCTCAAGAGTCACACGCATGAGCATGTGCACTTGGGATATGCTAGACCTCAATGAACAGCCACTACTGCATAACAATGATATCATCATACGCCCGTTGAACACCACCTCGCAAACCTCCAAATTCTTAATTCATATAAGTTGCTCAGAACTTAGTCTCAAAATATAATTTTGAATTTTTTTATCTGCCTATTCGATGTCTTGCGAACAATATCTTCTGCCAAGTCTTAACCCAATTATCTTCCTGAACCAATGATTCTCCAGTAAATCATACATCCCCTCACATTTCCCTTTTCAATGGCCTGCCTTCAATCTCTGAAAGTTACGGTGAATTTCAGGAAACAAGGGATTTTATCCTTGAGGATTAATATTTGAATTAATCCATGTAGTCGGGTCCGAATTTTGCATCTATTATCTGCACAACCTTGAGCATCTGTTACCTGCAGCTACGTATGTCAAGTACAGTATGCTAAATGCCTCTGTAGCTTTATTCGAAGGTCGAACCTTGGACTGTCATCCCTCTTCTTCTCACTATGCATTTCCCTCCGATCATGATAAAAACTCTCAGCATCACTCAAAAGTCCAATGCGCTCTACTCGCAATATAGACCAAGCCGCCGACCGCAGATTGGTCAAGCAATCGAGGGATTAATCAAACCCATAGTGTAAGCTTGCCTAATTTGCGGGTTCATAAAGGCGCACATTGAAAAAAAATGACCGTAGGCGGCCAGAGATGGGCCGCTGCCTCAAGCGAACCGCCACACGCGAACAACAACCAAATTCTTCAGTGCCGATCTACATACCAGACGAAAAACTCTGCAGCAATAGCGGAACTTCTTCCGCAAAGGATCTCCCTCCCCTTGGTGCGGCAGTCGCAAGTATGAAGCCGCCCCAACACTCTTTAGAAAAATGTCGCCCTTCGAAGCCATCGTAGCACAATATAAAAATGAAGAATAATCGACAAGCTTGTATGATCGCGTAGGTGCAAATCTCACTCTCTGAGATAGTACTAAGTCTGAGAAGTTCGCTGGCTGCCAGTTCCTAGGTCCTATGTTTTCGTTTCTCTCCTTCGCGGAGTGTGCTTCAGTCAAACCGCGAACAGCTGGTCTAGAGAGGAAGGCGTGCGACATATGCCAAAGAAGAAGTGTGAGAAATGAATGGGTGAGTAAATGAACGCAGGCTGAGCATTCCGGTTTCTGGACGAGTGTTCGAAGACGTCCGGAGCGATATTAGGTCTAGCCTTGAGTGCCGATAGAAAACTCACCTATCCATCTCCCCAGACGAATTCTGAGAATTCGTCCGCAGACATGTGCTCGGTTGTTCATTGATGCAACCGGAAGCTGTACGGCTTTCAGAAACCATTGTGGCATTGATTCCTTTGATACCCACCGTAACCACTACACTTGCTACGTTGAGGAACCTATGGCCGACCAAAACTCAATCCCTTTGATAGCGTCAACTTCCTCATTTTCTCTGCGCTTTCACGACTGCATGGCGATTTGTGATCACTCTGACTTTTACATTCGGAACCTTTCACGAATAGGAGGTGGTTCATCCACTTAGGTCTCTCTCTCCCTTTGCAAAGACTAACCTCCTGGCTTGCTAGATGTTTTTTTGTACTTCTCGATGTCGTGGCAGCCGCAGCCCTTTATTTCTGCGGCTCTGGCTTATCGCAGCAGGACCCCCACCAAAGGTTTTAGCTGTCACGTAACCGTAATGAGCTTTCGACTGGTCATGAGTACAGCGGTGACTCAGCGGTGAAGAGCGAAACAGCGCCTGCCTTGTTGTTATAATAGCGCTATAGAGTTTGGGAGTTGGTTGAACGTTTTGCCCACGCATTATTTGTGAAACCAATTAAGCGATTTCTTCCCACCTGTCAATATCCACCACTGCTCCATTGCTGGCCCAACCCAGACCTCAAAGGAAAGAGGAATTCGTTGGTTCTAAGCGATAAAACGAAACATAGCTGGATCACAAGTGGTGTTCCGGGCACCTCATAAACTCCACCAAGCGAGAGGCACTCGAAATAATCCTAGCAAATTTGTATTCTCCAGAAACGCGTAGGTGAAAAGGAATTTAAAAACAGACATTGTTTGGATTTTGTGTGCGTCATCAGTGAGCGAGATCTGCATGCAAATTGGGTGTCAATCAGATATTCAAAGATGGTTTAACTTCATGTTCGTCGGAAGGAACGCTAAATTTAAATCCTAATTAGCCTCCAGACACCAACCCATTCCTACGGATCGAACGTTGAGCTAAAAATAGTGCAGGGTAAGGGGAAGACTAATATTCAGGTGATCAGCCGTTGAAACGACTCTGTCCTATGAATGCAAGGTAGTACAACCGAAGAGATTGGGTAACTAGTACTTGAGAATTCATTTATAAATTAGAACCCTAATAAAACAAGTTCTGAGGCGGAGCTGGGAAGTACTAAGTGTCGCGCTTACCATACGCGTGGTTCGAGGGTCGAATCTCGGCTCGGATCCTACCCAGGTCAACCGAGTGCTTTTTCTCCGGAGACAGTGAAGTGGTACCAGAATCGTCTGTTGATAAATACACCTACTGGCACTTCGGCTGCCTCCGGAAGTCATTGTAGGCCACATAGCATTCAAGAAGTCACGTTTTGAATCAAAATAGAAGGCGTATCCCATGGAATAGATCAGCGGCGGAGACTTTAACCTGTTCTTATCATTTCAGTAAGACAAATTCTAATGAAAGTGGTCAGTTTGCGAAACGGAACAATCTATAGCTATTTTGCAGGGCAACTTGAGAAAGGAAGGGATCCCACAATTAGTCGAGCACGGGTCATCTTCAACTGTAATTCACAGAGCGTTCAAACTTCGTCCTCCGCGAGTCGTCCTCCGAGAGTAGATGTTAAGAAAGCTGAACCGACTGCGATTCCTCGGGAAGGCGGTAGCAGATCGTAGGGCTTCTGCTGTCCAGGGAAGACCTGATAACAAACTGGGTGTGCACTTGTCAGTCACAAAAAAGCTGCACATGCGGCGAAGTTCCCTGTTGCTGTTTCCCCGCTTTTCACTGCAATTGCTTTAGTCGGAAGAAACACTTGCTCGCACTAGGTTGGTTGCATTGAATCCAGGAGCGAGTTTTGGTTTCAATAACTTCTCTTGAAATGAAGATGAACTGAAAAAGTTTCGTATATTTTACATGCGGCGTCCATTCTTGTCAGCACGCAGTTCGTGTTCAGATACTTACTCCTAGTTTTGTTTTGTGGGGTAGGCATTATCTCCTAATTTTACGCTTCGACAAAAGCCCTGAGCACGGCCTGTTTTCTAGTGTGATTTTATAAAAACTAGCCTTGAGTCCTCGCCGTTACTCTTTTTTTGGGATGGGCACACATTCCACTTCCATTCAGAATCTTAGTGGCTTATTGAGTGCGGTGTATCCTGTAGAATGATTTGGGGCCCACCCGATGTACAAGCCAGTGTTCTTGTTCTCCTAGACTAATGTGGTTCCAAGTTCCTGGCCCCAGAGGGCTTCTGGCCTGGTTGGCCCAGGAGGAAGCCGATCCTGGATTTGGCCCCGGATGATAGACTTGCGTGCCACTTACCAATATACCACCTCCACCATATGGCTTGAGAGTTCTCACTAATTATGATCTTCTTTTCGTTTTACAAATGCGATACCGTGCCGTTCCGCGAGATCTGTGGCTACCTACAGCATTATCTTCTCGCCTAAGGGTAATTCCCTAGAGACTCTTGGTCCTGACTCACTCAAAAGGGGCTAGGCTTGAAGCTGATCATCCAATGAGTGCATGTAAAGGCGGACCCATATCTCGTCGTCATATCTTGTCCAAAGCCGGAGCTTGATAGACCAGTTTTTGAGCTTCGTTTGGTCAAGGGCACTGCTACGACACGCTGGACCAATGGTCTTACTACTTGAAGGCTGGATGATGTTGCAGCGTTGTCCCGGTTCCGCTGAGAGACCAAGATCGTCGTCAGAAGTGAGTAAAACTCTTGCCTGGATACACAAAGGCTGGGCAATGATGTGACTACTGCAATGCTTCTTTCTTCTCTATTCATCCTTAATATATGCCATTCAGTCTCTTTTTTCCGTACTTCCCTGGCCCGTATTTTGTGAATGGGTTCCTTTTTTGTAACGGTGCGAGCCACTATAAGGTCTCGGGCCGAGCAGCTTCTGTTCTCTTTGGCCTCTCCACAATAACAGCTCGTTAAGAAGCAATTTGTAAGAGATACTTCCTATTCACAGCAGTGATTATGCCAACATTTATGTAATTATTTTATGTGCCTGGCGAGGTTGATAGACTGTGCCCAAGGGTCTGACTAAATCGTCTTCTTCGAATGCCTAAAAATGATTCCAGGCTTATATTTGAGCTCCTTTTAACCAGGTCTCATCTTCTCCAGCATTCTGAATCCTGAAGAGAAATCCAAGCATCTTAAGAGAACAAAGTCAACCTGGGTTCCGCTCCGCCTTTTGAGATGAAATAGCCGTAATCAGATGTGAACGTTAGGCAAAATAGGCGAGAAATGCATACTTTGTTTGATGCTATGATATTTTAGCAATAATTACACACGGTAGGACCATTAATTCTTCTGCGATTATATTTTCTTTCTCAAGAAATGGTGCGCCCGTTCTGAAGTAATGGTGCACTTGATAGTTTGGAGGCAAAGTGCAGACTCTCACCGCTTTTGACCGTGGTTCTTGCACTTGGTGTGAGACAGCGGGTTCCCGCAGACTGCAGTAGCGTGCGCAGCTCTTCTGGTTAAGAAATACGCCGAAAATGAGGTCTGGAGGGTCCGGCTCCATAGAATGTGTGACATCATCCGGCGAATCCTCTGATCAAGTCGAGAAAGGGTACCGACAACCTAGCTATCTGTCAGCGCTGTCAGCAGTACTCTTCCCGCTCCGGCTGTATGGATAAGCCAACGCCTCAATCCGAGCCAACGCGCTACTTGTCGCACTCTCTCATCTGATTACACTCCAATCAGCTGAGGCCCGTGTTTTACTGTTTAACTGGGGTCTGACGATTAGCCTACTCGATCTCTTGTATAGCGTGTGAGGTGACCGAGTGCAAACCAGCAATTGTGCTCGCTCACTACTGAAATTGCGCTTTTTGCGCGATACCGGCCAAGTCTTGGGCCCAGTAGATTCATGTCAGTGAAAATGGTCAGGTGCTGGTGTTTGTCCTATCCCGAGCCTATCTTCCATATTTCTGCTCTTTCATCCTTCGCCCCTGACCTTTTGCCTGTGGACAGTGTTTCTCCCTGTCCCGCTTTTGGTGTGCGTGAATCAGACTGTCGAGATCAACTGCCACAGCCAGTGCCCGCGCACCTCCGTCCCTCAGTCACATTTACGGGAGCTTCTTTGCTTTTTCTAACGGCAATTGTTACTGATTTAGACACCCTAACTCGATAACACTTTTTTAATCACTTAAACTTGGCTGATTTGCAAAACGTGCTTCTGGAAAGTGATTTCCAGTCCGCTCCATAGATGTGTGACATCATCGCGAAATCCTGCTGATAAAGTAGAGGAAGGGTACCGAGCAACCTACTAATTAGGTGTAAAAACCGCAGATCAGCATGCGGGACCGTCATCTGTTTACGAGAAGCAGCACGTGATGTCACCAGATGATAGAAAAGTCTTGAAGTTAGTGCTCGGAAAGGTTACGTATGACGCTTTGCACGTCATTGCTGAAATATGCCGCCATTTCGGGAAGGGAAAACTTCGTGCCGACATCAGAAATGGCACCACGACTGCAGTGCCACCTTCATACTCGGGGACTACTCTGGTGGCCACATAAACGAAGTACTTTTGCTCGCATTAGGGAGGAAGACAGTGTACACTATCTTTGAGGGAACCTTGACGATAAAGGGTGAATTGCTGTGAAGGGGTCCCACTTCGCTTGCTGAAAGAACTCTGCATCATTGCGGAATGGTGTGGATGTTTCGGGAAAAAATGAGATATTGTGTTGATTGGCAAAGCAAAATCGAAGGGAAATTAGAACAGAATATCGTTGAGGAAAAGCCATAGTACCGAACAGCGCGGTTCGACACCTCCACGAACACGTCTTCTGGCCCGATTGAGCCCGGACCAGCTTACAGTAGAACTATCACTATCACAACTCTATCACAAGCCTATCTCAAGGTGAAGGTGCACCAACCAGAGGAGCCTTTCCCCAATCTCTGTGAAGAGATGTGGGAGCTGACGTTCCCCTTCCTTAAACGGGTGATTTCTCCTTCGAGAAGAATATCCGCCAGTGCAGCTGAATTCAGAACACTCCAAGATCTGTAATGGAGTGTCTGCAATGTTGCTAGGGCGATGCTCCTGTAAGACACAGGAAGAGCTCCGTGAACTATCCTATAATGTGTGGGCGAAGTTCTGAAGCCCACAGCCAGCTCCAGATTTTCGCTTCGGGAAAGCAGAGCAATGCGCCGTGCTCTCTCAGATATAAGGCACATTCACTTGCAATGTTGCAGAATCGTACGCAACAACGAGCACTTCTGGTGACAGCGGGAATTCCTTTGCTTTTTCTGCACGTTCTAGCTGCAGACACTTCTACTGTTTTTCAAACATTTTTATTGCATTCTTCCATTCAAACATCTCCGCCTCAGTTGTGCCTCACAGTCCAGAAATCAAGGTAAGCAGGCGGCATGACAAAAACTATTGCGGCAGTGATTAGGAACCATTTACACTACCCGCCCTAATTGTTGGAAAAAAAACGAAAAAATCGTTATTGGGCGTTCTCGTATTTGCTGCAACTCAGTTTCTGCTTACTAATTCGAGCTAATTGCGTTTTTTTTTGCTGGAGCTCAGTTCCAGTTTATTAGATTCAGCTCACCAATATCTAAGGTGTCCTAAAATGCTAAGAAAGTCCAATTTTGAAGCCTGCATTCCATCGAAGCACGTGAGGATGACCTGTAGTTACCCTTAATGCGTAGACGTATGTAGACGAACCGATATTCTTCCCTATCGGTAATTCAGACGTGGCTTTCCGACCTTAAAATCATTTCTCCAGACGTTCTCAAGATTACAAGTAAGTCGTAAAGTTGATTCTCCCCCTTTAAACTAAAATATAAGGTTGAGGTGACATTACTAGAGAGTCAACATTCCACACAACAACTCCGCCTACCCTGAAATTAGCAGTCCTAGCGAACACCACAGTTTCTGTTTTGAGCTAAGGAGCTGTTCTCATCCGGCGCTTATCTTACGTCTATTTTTCGCTAAGATAATAGAATCCTTTTTTTACAAGCCAGCTAATTTCTCCTGGAGAATGGCTACACGACAGCTTGCTTAAAAGCGTTGTTTCAACCCGAAAAAAATCACATCCATATATCGGCGATCCCTTTGAAGTCAGCTGCAGGCCAAACCGCATTAAAACGCCATCACGATTCAGAAGGAAGTAGAGTGCGCGGCGTCAGAGAGTTTTTGTCAATGCTCAATTGTATTCTATCTTGGTACCTTATTTATCCATCACAGAATTTCCACTTACAATAATCGTAATGTCGTTGAAGTAATATTCTATGTTGTGAACATTGTTCAGCTGGTAAGTTCTAAAAATCCCTAAGATGCGGTGGGCGCGGCGGCGTATTTTATTAAAACGTGGCGGCGGCTGCGCTTTTGATGGTATACTTCAGTTTCGGAGCACTTGTAATAATGCTTCTATCCAACAAAAAATGGCAGTTGTTTCGAAGTGCAATATCTCACGGATAGCATATCCTACGCTTCGTTTAAGTGAAGTACGCGGCCACGCCCACCGCACCTCAGCGATAAGGAATGCAGATCCCGTAGCACGCACACCACTCCACTCTGTCTTAATCATGTGTGAGAAATTTGTGCTCATCAGCACCCTCCTCTCCTCCTCCACCATTTATTTTTTCTCTGATGCGACCTTTTTCACAAAAACAAGCATGCATGCACTCTTGCGAACAGTTTCTGAAATTGCATTGGCTAGCGGGGGAGGGATAAAAACTCAGTCATTCCATTTCTACGAAAAAACTTCAGCTCTCATTTCATTTCCATACAGACTTTCAAAACTATCAACTAGCTACCAAAATTAGTAGTTTATCCTCCTCCCACTCCCATATATAGCGCGCCTGGACCAGGCCCTCATGATCCGTGCAAACGATGGGGCATATCGACGGCTGAGCCAAACCACTCGTCTGAAGTCACAGTCAAAACCATGTCAAGATCAAGCAAGAGAGTCGATCCTGGTTTATAGGGCGTGTAGCGCGGAGTGGATTGGAACGCTCCAAGGTGACCCTTCCCATCAACGATGCCGTTCTGGATCCTTTAAGAAAGGAACGGATGTCTGGTTGCAATCTAACTGTCACCCACTCACACGTATTGTTTGAAGGGATCATCTGTATGCTACGACCAACAGTGGCAAGGATTTGTCGAGCACGACTGATGGCAACTATAGGGGTGCAGATCTCGATCTAACTACACCTATCCTGTCTTTTTGTTGCCTTACTCTGAGTATCTCTACCAAATACTATTTGGCGTGATTTCGCATCAATGTGTTACTTGCTTCGCGGCGTACTGTAAAAGCTTTAAGGAGACATCGAGTTGATCCTGCACCTTTAACTATTCGCTGAATTGTTGAAAAATTGAAGAGAAGAACGAAAAAGGCGACACCACTGTAATGGTCAAAATCACGTCCAAAGTAGTTTTGAGAGTTTTTAGGCCATACACCGCCCAAACTGGAATGGATTCTATTTTTGTCCTCGGTGTCAGAATGGCGCGGACAGCGAAGCGGCGAAGGCGACGGATCTACCGTTGCTCAAAACTTCGCAAGAGGCGGAGCAGCCACCGCAACATCACCGCTCTGTACGTATTCTTCTTCCGATCGTCTGCGCAATCGTGACGCTCCTGATCTCCAACATTACTCTATTCGCTATATTGGCCGATTTTCAGGTTGAGCTTTCACCATTAGTTTATTGATTCTCGGAGCGCGCCTTTCATGGTCACAAGGAGGGAGCTTTCTGGGACTCCTACTGAAATGCTGTACGATTTCGTTACGTCTCCCAACCCCTTTGAAGACAAACTGTACACTCACCTCCGGGGACGATCTCTGGCATGTGCAGGAGGAACCGGTTAGCAGCTGTACAAATGTCCACACTAAACAACTGAGAGCCTGGAGGCGTGAGACTGAAGGGTGTAATACCCGGGTACCGTTTGGTAATCGACCGCTCAGTTCTCAAGGATTCAGTCAGCGCTTGCTTCGACACCAAGATTTTGCCGGCAAACAGACACTTAAAGAACAAGCAGAAGGCAGAAGTGAGGGAAGGGGGGCAGACAAGTAGCGCATGACTACGGTTAAGCGGTGTGGTTGAACCGCTGTGGCAATGCACGGGAATCACTGCCACAATTCCAGCCTTAATCCCCACACACGTGTTGCAGCTGGAAAAGGAGGGAACACACTGCAGCTGCGGAACCATTCACCTGGCAGAATGAGCGGATCCCGGTGGATGTGCACAGTTCTGCCTCACAGAAGGGAGGTCGTTCAGGGCGTTGGTTGTCGCTTTCAAACGATTTTTGACTTGTTGTAGGGGCTCATGCTCATGCACTGAGTGCTTCGTTTTCGCTGCGCGCTTCCACGAAAAGTAAGAAAACGAGTGAAAAGAAATCTTTGGAATCTGCTTCGTTCTGGGCCTCTATGCGGGGTGGGTCACTTGCAAACCGATGACCAGTTGACTGAGTAGCGGAGGGAGGTCCTCAAAAAGAACGATTCAGGAAAAATTCGTCGCAAGGGGTCTCAAGGGTGAACGGCTTCTTGCAATGGTTTCATCAACGATATAGAGCGCTACGCATAGTCGAGCATCGAATGGCCTAGCGGATAGAGTGCAGGTTTCGCAATTGGACAATGAGGGGGGTCTGTTGATGGTTCGGCTCCCCTTGCGTTGTGGTTTTTTGCATTTTTTAGGTTTTCGCTGTTCTCGCTTCCATTAGTGTCTGCGCATGAATATAACTCGGATATTTGCCATTTATGGGCACATTCTGAGTGATACCTCATGAGTCAGTGCTATTCACCTACTTCGATTTTCACGGCCCAACCATTTTGAAAACAAAAGGATTTTTTGCTTGTCCTGAATGTTGATCCTCATAGGCTAGACAGTGGATCTGATTGCGAATTTAGTAACTTCTGGTGTGGTGTCAATTATAGACAATTTGGGGCCACATCTTCTTTCCACTGAATTCGTTATGTACACCCATATAGGGAACGTTCAGCGCTATTCTGTCGCCAAATTGCGTGGACGCCAAGAATAGGTGTTATCTGTGATCAGGGCCACTGATCACAGATAAAAACGACATCTCCGGTCAAAAACAGTATGTATTTGACCTTGTTTGGGTTTGTTTATTGTCTGTTGCGGCGGGTCCGTAGCGTCAACGATTCGCTGCTTTACAAAGATGTGATGGATCCCGCCTCATCACTGCCGACCCAATCAATTGGTTGTCTCACTACAAACCGGAAAAAAGTCAAAAAAAAAAAATTTTTCGCTCAAAACTTGCTCCTAGGGGTAATCGACAGTCCTGATCACGATTCTAGACTTTATTTTCGGTTCCAGTGCCATCTGGCAAGCATTTTCGCGCCGGGGGAGCTGAGCCTGTGCAACTAACGGATTCGAAAGCAAAAAAGCAGTTTTGCTCCATTAAAGTAGGAATGTTTTTTCGTCAGGATCAGTTATTTAAGAGAAACATGCGATCAAAAAAAAATAAATGGTTGAAAAAGCAAAATTTTAGGTTCCTCCGTTGGGGATGGGGTCCGAACCATCGACCTATTTTTTACGTTTTTTTTTATTCGTAGAAGCGCGCAGCGAAAATGAACCTCAGTTTTCTGGTCCTCGTATGTGCCCCTACAATATGCCACATAACTGAGGAAGCTCATCACGCCCTGAACGGACCCTCCCCTTGTCCAGCAGCTCAGGAAACTTTACCGGCACTGTAGTGCGCGATTTTTATTCAAAGGCACTCCGCGCTATAGGGCGTTAAGGAGCGATGGTAAGTCACAGATAAGAGTATTTCTGTTCAGACCGAAGCGAAGGTGCTCCAGAACGGACAAATTTTTCATTTCGTGATGATCAAATCACCTAACAGGGGTGACCGCTTCACACCGTTCCCTTCTTTCCTATGTTGTTCTACTTCGTTGCAAATCTAGTAGCAGGAAGGATCTATATATCTTCTGTAAGAAAAAGCTCCAGACAATCAGGTGGTTGCGGATTGCATCCTTCAAGATGAAATGCTGTGATAGACAGTCCCTTCATCATAATTGAACGTCTATGTAATCTCGCGCGTAGTCTATGTGGCCAAAGACCGCCAAAATCTTTGCAGCGCAAACATTTCCAACGAATTTTTGGTGATTTTTCTGAATGTCTGATTTACATGCTTGAGTTGTTAGCATAATGCAGTGTCCGCTGCGTCACTTTGAGAAATACCAATTCCTTTCGACGACATTGACCCAAGTAAGGTATTAAGGGCCACCCACAATGCTATTGCTACTAGTTGAGCTAAAATGTCCTTTGTTTCATTGAATACTAAAATGGCACAAACGCTGGTGTGTTGTTCACAGCATTTTTTTGCATTCCATGAGCAGCGCTGGGTTTCGTGAAGAACTACTTTTTTCTAGAATCATCTAGATTGAAAGGAGTTGTGAAATTGAAAGGATGTCTACTACGTTCTTCAATCAGGATCGCTCTTTTCGGAAGACTGCTCTGCCCTCGCAGTTGATATCGTTGGGGCGGCCTCAGGAGGCATGTAATGAGCCTATTCCCTACCATGCTTGAATCAATCACCAACGAGTCACTATGGCGTTGGAAAACGCAGCCAGGGAAGGGCTCACTCCAAGCCTAATGACATCGCCCCGACTAGATGCAATGATATGAACTATACAGGTCGTAAACAGCGATTCGAGGTTGCCAATTGACTTACCAAGTGAAGAGAAAATCTAAGAAAGCGCGTTCGACAGTCCTCAATAAAGCGTCCTCCCTCTGGACTACTTTCGCGTAGACGAGGCGGCGGAAAGCGAACTGAAAACTCCGGTGCGCCCAACACCGGGAGAGAAATGACGACGGGTAGGAAAGCAGGAGACGGCATATAGGATTCCTCCCAAATACGAACGCGAGGCCCTTCATACAGTCTTGTATGCTACGGATGCTAGAGTGTGTCAGAAGAAGATGGGATGGTTGGGTCGTAGCGCTGCGGCATCCTTTTCCCCCAGCCCTTGCTGAGTGAGCTGCTGATTGACTGGAACCACAGTTTGGTGGAGAACGGGATGACGTGGGGCCAAAACACGCCGGGGCCACAGATAGGCTTCAACGCTACGCAGAGTAGAGGCCGTAAATGTAGGTGGAGCATGCCTTGTATGGGGTGCCGTAGCTCAAAGATGACAGTCGCATCATTCTAATTACCCTAAAAGTCGCCTAAAAGCTTGTATTTCATTGTGTTTCGAATCTGGGGAAAGCGTTCTCGGCGCTACTCGCCTAGGAGACGTCCGATCCTAGGTAACTATAGGGCAATCGCGGAACAGTTTGTCAAAGAAGGGGCATTCACCGGGACGATGACATGAACGTCAAAGCTATTAGGGGGAAGCGCGCAAGTTTTTCTAGCATCATGGATATCAGGTAAGGATTAAAAAAAGCTTTGTCGAACGTGCAGTTTTAGTCATTTTTCCATGACATATGTGGGATTCGAGAAATATGGAGTTTGCAGTTCCAAGAGCCATCACTTGCACATTGAGTAGCGCTCAAAAGTACTCGGCAGAATGCTCTTCGATCGTAGTTTTCGTCAAAAGGGCAAAAGGCACGTTTATCACACGCACAGCCCGTGGATCTAGTCCCGGATCGGCTCTCACCGAGACCGACCCAACCCTCAATTTTCGGCGGTAATTTGGTACGAGATTCGTCTGAAAGTATGAAAACATTGACTTGTCGTCCATTGGCTGGTCCAGAAACTCGTATAGGTCACATCCCAGGAGTGGTAATGGCGCAAACGCCAAAAAACTCTCAACGCCAGTAACTCACAGGTACTGTTTGCAGTGCTCCATTGACTCCTGCGTATGTATGTACCCATAGTAAAGACACGATGAGACACGATGACCATGAGACATAATTAATTGCTCGACAATCGTCATTTTTCTGCTACTGAGGTCCGATGCACCTCATGACAGCAGTATCATCAAACAGGATATAGAAAGATCCTCGATTAGTGCTGCAAAAGGTCCAGCCGCCTGCAACCAACGAAACCGGGAAATCTCACGTGTAGTTTGCGCATCATCATCTCATTCGTCACATACGAGCCCGAATCTATCCCGTTTTCGCAGAGCACAGCAAGTCAACTTGTTTGGGACTAATCCTAATACTGCATTGCTTTGCTAGAGAGCGATTTAAAGGCAGTGAGCACGATAAATCGCTAAGACGAGTAGGATTCATACGCCTGGCAGGACGGAATACCGCGACCCTGTGCGGTACCCTTGTGAGACCTTACAGGGCTGCAACATACCTATCCGAACGCCCAGCGCGCCCGTTCGCCCACAAATGGACGACCGTACCTGATGCTAGTATTGCTTCATTTGCTAAGTATTAGGTTGTCCGGAAAGTTCTGCACGTTTCGAGTGTTTCACTTTAAACGATCATAACTTTCTTAACACTCATCGGATTTAATCCAAATAAGCACCATTCGAATCAGCACACTTTTGCCAATGTGACAGCAGTCGAGAAATCCCATCAAAAAAACTGGGTGGTCGAGATTCACGAAATCCACGAAGGCTTTTTTGCCTGGTCCTGATTGATGAAGTATTTTCCAGCAAGGGAGTTCTGAAAATGTTTGAAAAGGTGATAGTCGGTTGGCGAAAGGTCTGAAGAATATGGCGGTTGAGGTAGAACTTCAACCCCCAATTCGTTCAATTTATGGATAGTGATTTGTGAAACGTGTGGGCGGGCGTTGTCATGCAAAGGAATCGGACCCTTTCTTTTGATAAGTGTTGGCTGCAGCTGACAAAATTTTCGGTACATTTCGTCGATTTCCTTCACAGTAGGGTTCTGCTGTGATGGTTTGGCCTGGTGATAAAAAGTTATAGTGGATCACACCAGCCGATGACCACCAAGCCGTGACCAGAATCTTTTTTTCGTGAGGGTTCGGCTTTGAAAATTACCTCGGTGGTTCGTCGAAATCCAACCACTGTCCGGAACG
>MU944664.1:0-22976 GCA_036418165.1 Cooperia oncophora | reverse complement strand
CAATTGCACCAAAGTCTGCGATTTCGTCACTCTTCTTCCTTGCCGTTATTGATGCCCTTTCACGAGACATTCAGAAACTGACTCTTTGAAAGCTTCTGTACGCTGATGATGTGATGCTCGCCAGTGAGGACAAGAGTGTTCTCGAGCAACAGCTGTAAGCTTGGTCTAAGCGCCTGACGAATTTTGGACCCACGGTGAACATTAAGAAAAGCGAGTACCTGAAAATCGACTCCATTGAGTTCGGTTCCCTTGGAGTGAGTGGCCATGAGCTAGGGCGTAGATATTTGACCGCGTAACAAGTTTCAAATATCTCGGATCAACAAACACGTCTGATGGCAGTCTGGACTTGTAAGCCAGCTCGCGTGTGAGTGCAGTCTGATCTAAGTGGCGCTCTATGACAGGTGTTCTTCGCGACAAAGATGATACCAGAGCACCTCAATTCGAAGATCTACAGAACTTCGTTAAGTCTGACGATATACGGTGCTGAGTGCTGGCCCGCGAACTCTGGAAATAGAGGAACCCGGCTTTGTGTGATGGAGATCAAAATGCTGCCCTGGGCGGAACAGACTTCAAGAGAAGAACAGACAAGCACAGAAACATGAGACAGAAAAGACCCAACTCTATGCTCCGCACAGTTTTACAAGAACGACTTTAGTGACGACTTCTTGTCAAGCGACAGTGAAATAGTCATTTTCCAACAGCATAAACTTGCACTTACTCACCCAAGCAGCATTTGTTTACATGCTAACATTTCCAGGAGTTTTCATTCCCAGTTACGATTCGGCATAAAATCTCTTCCCTTTTGAATCGTACCTACTTCAGTCGATCATTGAATGAGGACACTCGGCACTCTTTGGGTATCTATAACGTGCAGAAGCCGTGACATTGTTCTCAATTACTTACTTATTTCTGCCTGAATCTCTCAATGCTTCGAAGAGCTCTCTGTCCTCGTTCATTCTTCGGCAAATTTCCTGTCCCCATATACCATACAAAGTTTTTTCTTATGGAAAAAATGAATTCGTCGCCACCGACTAATCCCTCTGCGGGATGCGGCACGCATTCTACTCTACTCAGTGGCCTATACATTACATGCAGGGCCAGCCGATGTACAAGTCAGTGTTCCTTATCCTTCCAGACGAATCTGGTACCAATTTACCGTCCCCGGAGGGTAGAAGGCTTGGTTGACATGGGGAGGAGTCGACCCTGATATGACATTCCTGAAAAAGAAGAAGTCATTACAGAATCTGGGAAAGTCAGAAATTAAAAATAGCGAAAAGGCGGATGTTGGATCGTCAACGCTGACAAACCAACGCTAACATAGAGAAAAATCTCAAGGAAAATTGAACGAGAGGAAAATTCTGCTCTCAAACTCGAAGTTTGCTGTCGCATTCGAACTCACATTTGTATTCAACGCATTTTCTCCCAATAGAACTTCTCAGGGATATTCCAACAAGCAGAGCTTTTATGAGATATTAAAGGTGGAATTATCAATTACACGACGCAATATGCGCCGTAATATGACATAATATATGTAGATATGCATAGTCAAAGCAAAATGATGGACGATGCACACGAATGAATTTTGAAATTCCAAATTTCTTTGAATAATACCCTTCTACAGGTAGCAGTTTATATTTTTTTGCAAAGCAATGTTTCACGGTCGAACTTTTGTCGATCGATCCGACCATGGAAGCCAAGAACTTTCGCTCACCTTGGTCGTAAGGTTAGAATACACATCTTCAAAATCTGCTTGAACGATGTCTCCGTAAAGCTGACTCTCAAGAAGCAGTTTTTGTTGTACTTCTGGGGAGCGCGGAAGTCCAACAGCAAACACCAGACCGTATTTGTACTAAAAGAATTTGACTGATCCGCGCTGGAGCTTTTACTATATGAGGAGAAGAACAACAACGAGACCATTCCCTTATAATGAAAAGAGATTTCAAAAAGATTCTGTAGTCGCACTCAGGGAAAGTATTATATTATATTATTATTCAGCAGCCGAGGTGAAAGACGGGTAAAAGGATTCTTACCACATGGTTTGACAGTTCATTTGGCCGATTTTTACATCAGCACGCTCTTCGGATCAATTTCAATTGGATTGAAAGGTAGGCTTTCCAAGTTAAACAAAACTGGCTGCTCAAACTCTCTTTGCCAGATAATAGCCAACACGACTGATTTCCCCCCCCCCCCCCAGAAATGCCAAGAAAGAGATGTCACCGCGGCCCAAAGTACATGAGTCCGGATACCTTACAAAATAGTGTTGCTTCCCAAACACCGCAAATATCTACTACATGCTGTATTCTATCATGCGTGTGTCGTGTCTGTCTGTCTGTCTGATGAATCGTCTTGTTAAGGATAGGAGTGAGGCAGGCATCGGCGCAAGATGCGGCGGAATACGCGTGAATCTTGATTTTACAGGACGCGATCACTGTAATTTCTGAAATAAAGGTCACCTTGGCCTACGGGCAACGCCCCTCCCCCCCTGTAAGCGAGTGGGTCGTGTCCCCTTTAGTGCCAGTGACCTTTTTTATTTTCAGAAATTTTCGTATTCACTGTTCCAGTAGAGCCCGGAGAGCGGAAAAGAACATCTCTTCCCTTGGAGGGACGTGCTATTGCCGTTGGCGGTTTTATGCTTGGCTGGAGAATTTTTGAAAAATCTTGTGATTCGGTCTCAAAATATGGCTCTTCGGATTAGTGTGCGATAATATCTTATTGAACTGATAGGCAGTCAGTTTGCGTGTACAATGGTATGACATACATCGTCTGGTGTGGACATTGGACCATATATGGTGGGCGAATATTGGCAATCGTCAGACCATTCTCAAATATTATTACTTTAGTTTAAGTTGATGTTAGAACCTTTGCTTCCTGAGGAATTCCGTGTGATGTCATGGTTATCATCCAGTTTTTTTTCAGCCTATCCAAAGAGACGCTTACCTTATTGCTTGAGATCGGACGGGCATACGTACGATCGCCATTCCCTTTCCGTAATGCATTGCATCACCTGCCTTTTATTCAGGATACGATCACCACGAATGTAGAATTCGTCCAAAAAGCCGGCTTCGGGTGCGATGACTGTATTCTTCTGTCACTTCTCAATCTCTTGTGGTGTGTGTGTAAAATTATTAAGTTAAAAATCTCTCCTTATGAACATTATGGATTTCCTGGTCAATATTCACGTCATTTGAAGGTACCAGTGTGACATCATGTCTATGGGAATGCTACGTGAATCCTCGAATCGCGCTGTTCGCACCTGGCTAAATTTCTGGAAAGTGGCGGTGGTTCAGATTGAGTTTCTTATGGTTGAAACAATCTGACCACTGCTTTTTTGGGACATGTCGCCTTCCTAACTTACCTCACATTTCTTTTGAGTCTAGTTCGCCGTTTTGCTACTAAAACCACTCAAAAAAGCTTACGATTCGAACTAAAATAGCTACATCGAATCATATACAGCGGTAGTTGGCTTGATCAAGTGAAGACCGTTTCAATAGTTGTTCCAACGTTGGTGCGCATCGAATGTCCTTGTTGCGTGGCGTCTGTGTGAGCATGAAAAACGAGTGTCTCTCTCTCTCTCTCTCTCTGCTCTCTCCTCTCTCTTCTCTTCTCTCTCTAACAACGCCTTATGGAAGATGAGCACATTGTGACTTCGATTGAATACCTGCAGACTCAAGTGAAGAAGTGTTTATTCAATGTCCTGTGTTGGGCGTATCGATAATCGGTAAATTGTCAAAACGGTGCAATTGTTCGTCGTATTCACACGTGCAGCGTTTGAATCAGCTGATAGGCATTTGATAAGATGGGTTGGAATGGGAAAGTCACCATACTAATGACGTGGGACAGAGCATCAGCTAGGCGTTGATTTCAGAAAATGATATAGAGTGGGAGATGGGGACATCGACGGCAGGTGACAGGAGGTGATAACAGCTGATAGGGGCTGATAAGGAAGGTTGTCATTGCCTGGGTCATGTTGTTCGTTCCAACATTTGCGGAATGCCTTTTACAACCTAACAAAATTAATAAGAGTTTTAGTGATAAGGAATTGATAACGTGTGATACAGGCAATCTTATCAATTGATAAGAAAGATAAGGGCCATTTTCATTACATCTCTTATCACTATACTGTCAAGTGTTGAAGGCTCAGTGTGCAAACTTTCCTTCGGCCATCAATCTCCGATAGTACGCAGAAAATGATCATCCCACCTAATCCTATTATCTAATGTGGGATGTCGACGAGCGGGGGGGGGGGTATGTAGTTCGCGCCTGAAATAGGAACTCCAGGAAAATTCGAGGACTACCGAAAACCTGAAGGCGTTTCATATGTTCAACGGTTTTTTTTCCTTTTTAACTTTCAATTACTTATGAGAACGAATAACAAGGGAGTATGGTACCTACTAATAGTTATACTTCAGTGATTGGATTGCACGTACTAATTGAAAAAGGAAACGTTCCATAGGTAGACATTTCAGTGCAGGTGATGGGAACGAAATCTGTTTTTCTACTGAACGATTCATGTTGCGCTGTATTGGCCCACTACACATTGTATCTATTCTACAGATTTATGTATTGTATGGGATGGCGTTATGGCGCATACCGCACACCCTGCTGCAAGTAGGAGCGTGGTGGCTAAGTAAGTTGCAGAATCCAAGCCTTGCTCTACCCTTTACCGCGATGCCCTGACCGGCACTATTAAAAAATCCGTTGAAGTTATAGGGCGCACCTGGCGAAGCCGAGCTGTCCTGGCAAAGAGAAGGAGGAGAGATCGGCGTCAGCCGGGCGATCCGACTGGGTAATGAACTATAAGCTAATAAACCGCGGCCATTCCTCAACTCACTCGATTTGAAACCGTTATGGATTGGGGAGTCTCTATATTGATGACACGTTCAGAAGTCCAAAAGCCAGGTATCTCCCCAAGCTGGTATTCTAAGGCTCCTTCCAGGTTAACTAGTTTGGCATGCTGGTTTAGAGATTTCTCGGATGTTTTGAATTACACTAACTACAACTGTCACTGCTCATATAGTAGCCACTAACCGAGTCCTTGAAAGCAGTATTCCGGTGCAATCGCCTGACCATGGTGGTTGCAGCTTTTGCCTTTAAATTGTCGGTGAGAACCGGACGAGCCTGCAAGCGTAAGTGTCATTCATTCATTCGTTCATTCATTCATTCATTCATTCATCATCATTCATCATTCATTCATTCATTCATTCATTCATTCGTACAATCTTTCATTTTTCAATGAGTTTTGATTCACGAGTTGAGTTTTTTGCCTTCGAAGTGAACACAGAGTAGACTGTGAACCGAAAAATCCTTCTATTCTATAAAGCAGCAACTTTGTGTGTCGGTTTGTCGGTATGTATGTATGTTTGTATGTCTGTCCGTCCGCAAAATGCTTCACGGTTCCGAACAGTTAGGGAGAGAAGAATACGGCTGCTGGACAGACTGACCCGGTGTGCGTGCAGATGTATCAGTCCAATGTTTCGATTGTGATAACAGCTTCCGCCATATATACCATTTTCACTTTCAAATCGGACACTTTTCAAACCAAATCGGACACTTTTCAAACCAAATCGGACACTTTTCAAATCAAATCGGACACTTTTCAAATCAAATCGGACACTTTTCAAATCAAATCGGACATATCCCCCTACCAGGTATGATAACTATAGACCGCACTAAGGGAGCTGCTGCAACCGCCCCACCGCCCCCGCCCACCCTTCTAGCGCGGTACGAACACAAAATTTTATGAAATCTGCTTCTTCGACTTTTTCTCACTTTTGCTAGTTGCACACACACTTCAACTGAAAAGGATTGGTACCGATAAAGATCTGACTCCGCCGCTTCACAATCAAGTGATTTAAGGTTCTGAATTTTATACTTCTTTTCGACGGCGGTTTTTTTTCGACATTCCAACTTCGGTTTTGCCTTTACAAAACGAATGTGGTGACGTCCGTTCCTCCAAGTGGTGCCACCGGCACCTGCTCGCTTTTGCGGGCTAAGCAGAACGCGGAAGAACTCGAAAGCAGGCGACAGGCCTTGGTGATGACGGGCCGGATTACGAACACCCCATGTAACATCAATATGTTTAAGATATGCCATACGAATTTCGAGAATATATCCACAAGCGTTTTGCTGAGCCAGACGCACCTCGCAAGCCGACGAGTGTGAAAAATATGCGAGGGTTCCTCTTTGGGCAAGGTGGCAATCGAAGGCAACCCAGGCTAGTCCGACAAGACGCTGCAATTGTAAAGCTCGTATTGCACGCTGAATGGGACGCTGACTGGACGCTTCGTATGTAGCAGAAGCCGTGGGGCCTAGAAAGATCGACTTCTGTGCCGTGCAAGAGACGAGATGGCTGGCTGCAAGTCGAAAGAGATAGGCCGCGACTTCAAAGCCGTTCTTTGTGGCGGGCCGAAAACTACAAGTGTGCGCGTGGTCCGTGTCCTCAGCAATTCCGCGATTTCGACTTATGAGCGTAAGTTTGTTTTCGGCCCGTTCAATGAAGATCCTTGTTGCTATTAAACGTCGCTATTGAACTGTACCACTTCTTCTCTGCATATGCCCACAAACTGGATGCTCTGAGCAGTCCGCAAGGACGCGTTCTGGCTCTGCTGGAGAGAAGACGGCTGAAGGCCACCAAGAAGCAAGGTAATTGCAGTCGGCGATTTGAACGGACACGTGGGCACTGAAAGGAGTATGCTTGCGGTCCGGCTACCGGTTTCTAGAACGCCGATGGTGAGCGAGTCCTTGAGTTTGCAGAGTCGCATAATCTCGTCATTCTGAACACGAAGTTTCGTAAGCGTGACTCCCATCTCATCACGTTCTACAGCGGTAGTACTAAGGCACAAATAGACGTTGTGCATATCAGACATGGCGACCAAGGACTCGTGACAGACGCTAAGGTAAGTACCGGCTATGAAGGGTTGCACGCAGCACTGCCACTGATGTGCATCGCTCCGAGACTGTGTAGCTCCCAGATCGAGGCAGGCAGAACGATGCGGTCCTGAAAGAATAAAGTGGTGGCGACTGAAAGAGCGGGAGGCAGCTGTGATTTCTCGTATTCGACTACCTGAAGTCACAACTGTTCAGGAGACCTGGAACGAAGCCGTTAATTCCTATAATCCAGGCCGCCCGCTCCGAACTCACACAACGAGGGACGGCAAGAGGATGTGAAAAGAGGCATGGCTTCTGCAACAGACGACGTCAGAGCAAAGCTCAGAAAAAAAGACTATCATGCATTTCTCGAGCACAAGTCGGCTGACAACTGGCGGCAGTATCGGGAAGCGAGGAAGGCGGCAAAGACGGCCGTGGCTGCTGTGAAGGCCGCTCACTTCGATGATATCAGCAAGAAGCTGGAGACGCGCGACGGTGAGCGGTACCTGTACGGACTTGCCAAATCTCGTCATCGCCAAACCGAAGACATTGAGAAGTTCTTTGGCATAAGTGATGAGAATGGATGGGACCGAGAAAGGGTATTGTACCGCAAAACGGCATACTTTCGAGGCATCCGTGATTCGCGGCCCATCCCGCTATACCCAGTACCGCACCAACATATGGCCCCGTTCAGAAGATCACCGTACAGGAAACCGAAGCTGCTCTGAGGAAGATGAAGGCCGGCAAAGCAACAGGCCCCGACGACATCGCAGCTGATTTGTGGAAGTCACAACGCTGGTTTTCTGCGGGTTGGTTGACGAAACTCTTCAACCAGATCGTCGAAGAGAAGAAGGTGCCTAAGGACTGGCAGCAGAGCGTGACGATCCCGATTTGGAAGAAGAAGGGCAACCCGGCAGAATGCTCGAACTACCGTCCAATTCGCCTTCTCTCGCACACTATGAAAATCTTCGAGCGAATTGTTGACGCCCGTGTTCGTGATATCGTGCAGCTTTCCACCAATCAGTGTGGTTTCGTGGCGGGTTGTAGCACCGTCGACGCCATACATGCCGCTCGCCTATTGCTGGAGAAACACCGTGAGAAGCGAAAGCCCGTGCATGTAGCTTTCTTAGACCTGGAGAAGGCATTCGATCGTGTGCCACGTGATGTTATATGGCACGGCGTGCCCGAAGAGCTAATTGAGTGGGTGCGCATCCTTTACTCATGCCCAGGGAGCCAAGTTCGCTCACCAGCGGGTGTCTCAATGGAGTTCCCCATCACCGTCGGGGTACATCAAGGCTCTGCGCTCTCCCCACTTCTTTTCGTTGCCGTCATGGATGCCATCTCACGAGATCTTCAGAAGGAAGTGCCATGGACCCTGCTTTACGCTGATGATGTGATGCTTGCTTGTGAAGATAGAAGGTTCAACAAAACCGAGTACCTGACAACCGACCCAAATGAGCCGGGCTCCATTAAGATCGATGACACGGTGCTCAAGCGCACGGAAACATTCAAGTATCTCGGATCAGCACTTGCGTCCGACGGCAGTCTGGAACTCGGAAGTGAGCGCACGAGTGAGTGCGGCATGGTCTAAATGGCGATCCATGTCTGGGATCCTTTGCGACAAGAAAATGCCAGAGCGTTTCAAGTCAAAGATCTATCGTACTGTCGTCCGACCTGTCGCGTTATATGGTGCCGAGTGCTGGCCCGCGACCAAAGAAGTTGAGGCTCGCCTTGGTGTGATGGAGATGAAGATGTTGCGCTGGACGGCGGGCGTCACGCGATCGGACCGCATTTGTAACGATGTCGTGCGCAAGAAGTATGGTGTAGCCCCATAGCAGAGAAATTGCGTGAAACGCGCCTTCGATGGTACGGGCACCTACTGCGCGAAGGCTAACACTGGCCGTAAAACTCTCTGCTCTGCTCTCCGATTCGAGGCACCAGGAATGCGGCCAAAAGGGCGTCCCAAACAGCGCTGGCGCACGCTGCATACCGACTTGAAAATAGCCGGCATTCACCCCGATCAGGCATTCAATCGGGAAAAGTGGCGTAGTTATATCAAAAAAGCGGACCCCGCCATCGAGCGGGACAAACGCTGAAGAAGAAGAAGAAGAAGAAGAAGAAGAAGAAGAAGAAGAAGAAGAAGAAGAAGAAGAAGAAGAAGAAGAAGAAGAAGAAGAAGAAGAAGAAGAAGAAGAAGAAGAAGAAGAAGAAGAAGAAGAAGAAGAAGAAGAAGAAGAAGAAGAAGAAGAAGAAGAAGAAGAAGAAGAAGAAGAAGAAGAAGAAGAAGAAGAAGACGAAGAAACTTCGTATAACACGAATGCCAGGCCATGCTTTTACACACACTAGCACACTTGACCGCGCCTCTGACACGCCGCACTTCGCCTTTTCGCGAATTTTGTTTTCTTCTTCCAAACTTTCACTTTTTTAGGCTGTGGCAAGCGGTTCCGCCCACTAATGGAAGCTCCGCCCACTTTGTAGAAGCCCCGCCCACTTTTCAAAAATGATGCAGATCGGCGAGCTAGTGACCGTACTAGCAGGTTATGGCCTCTCCCGTCACGGAACAAAGTTTCCCTTTTTTTTGTTGTTTTCCCTCAAGAAAGGCCATAACCTGCTAGTACGGTCACTAGCTCGCCAAGCTGCAACATTTTTGAAAAGTGGGCGGTGGCTTCCATTAGTGGGCGGGGCCGCTTGTCACAGCCTAAAAAAGTGAAAATTCGGAAGAAAAATCAAAATTCCGCGAAAAACGAAAGTGGGCGTGGTCAGAGGGGCGGGCCTAGTGTGCTAGTGTGTAAAAGCATGGCTATATTCGTTTTGTGAAGATTGAATGTGAAAAAACCGACGTCGAAAGAAGTTATAAAAATTCAGAACTTACATCACTTGATTGTGAAGTGGGCGGAGTCAGATCTGTATCGGTACCAATCCTTTTCAGTTGAAGTGTGTGTGCAACTAGCAAAAGTGAGAAAAAGTCGAAGAAGCAGATTTCATAAAACATTTTGGAAAACCGTGACCGCGCTGGAAAGTGGGCGGGGGTGTTGGGGCGGGGCTTGCAACAGTACCTAGTGTGGTCTAGTTATCAACCACCTAATTGTTGAAAAGTGTCCGATTTGGTTTGAAAAGTGTCCGATTTGGTTTGAAAAGTGTCCGATTTGGTTTGAAAAGTGTCCGATTTGATTTGAAGTGTCCGATTTGGTTTGAAAAGTGTCCGATTTGGTTTGAAAAGTGTCCGATTTGGTTTGAAAAGTGTCCGATTTGATTTGAAAAGTGTCCGATTTGGTTTGAAAAGTGTCCGATTTGGTTTGAAAAGTGTCCGATTTGGTTTGAAAAGTGTCCGATTTAAAGTGAAAATGGTATAAAAGAACCATTTAGTACACTTCGAACCATTGCACGAGCTGCCGGCGAAGCAGCTGGACGTTTGCTCCTGCCGGGAGCAGGGTGGGTTCGGGGTAATACCAAGTGACCCCTCTCTCTGCTCTCATTGCTCCCTTCCCCCGCATGTGCTCTCCCGCTGCTGGGCGCGTGCAGGGGAGGACGTTGGGTGGGAGGGGTACGCTGAGGAGGGTGCGCAGCGCACGCACGAGGAGGTGCACGAGCAGGAAAAGAGGTTACAACCGCTAGCAAAACTGCAAGCTAATCCATAGTAAAGTAACAAACTAAGATGTTGTTTTGATTGTGATACCCTCAACTATATGAGACAACCATTTAGTACACTTCGAGCCATTGCACGAGCTGCTCGCGTGGCAGCTGAACGTGAGATCGAGTGTGTAACCGCTGCCCTGCTTTCCTCCCTTGTAGGTGCTTAGCCGGACTTGAGAACCTGTGGGTGAGGGAGAAAGGGAACGAGGTCGCGCGGTGAGGGGGTCACAGCGCACGCTTGAGTAGGAGCACGCAGCAAGCTGCTCGCGTGCAGCTGGACGTGAGCTCGTGCGTGGGTTGCTCCATCTATTACGATTCGATCAAAACAGTGCAGTATGAGCAGCTAAGTGAATGAACAAATTCCGTTTCCATTATGAAGTGCGCCTGGCGAAGCCAAGCCAGCTAAAGAGAAGGAGGAGAGCTCGGCGTTAGCCGGGCGATCCGACTTGTGAAGTACTAAATGAGCTATACTAATAAACGTTAGCCAGGATCGTTCAAAGCAGCTCAGAGATGACCCTTATTCATTCTTCGTTCGTTCGTTCCTTCGTTCTCATTCGTTCGTCATTTAACCGATAAAACATTTTTGAAATTTTAAAATCATCCACATGGAGAATATCTGTACCGCCAACCTAGCGCCAAATTTTAGCGTTCATATTTGAGAAACTCCATTCAAAAAGTAGTTAGATTTCGCTCAACCACAACTCATTAAAGGCATTTTCAGCATGATGCAAACGGCTTTTGCGATATGAAGGGAAACAAACTACGATTTCTCTCAGAGTATATTTTGCTAGGCTTCTCACTCCTACTTCTTCTCCTTATTCTTCAGCTTTGTTCCGCTCTGTGGCGAGACCCGCTTCTGATTTTGACACCATTTCTCCCGGTCGAATGCTTGATCAGGCATCACGCTGAGTACGTGACCATACCATCGAAGAAGAGATTCTCGCATTTTATAAGCTATGGAAGCTACGCCGAGCTTCTTGCGTATGTCATCGTTGCAGATTCGATCCATACGCGTGACACCGGCCGTCCAACGTAGCATTTTCA
Source organism: Cooperia oncophora (assembly GCA_036418165.1). Lineage (NCBI taxonomy): Eukaryota > Metazoa > Nematoda > Chromadorea > Rhabditida > Trichostrongylidae > Cooperia > Cooperia oncophora. The sequence goes on along the minus strand of MU944664.1, from coordinate 11,432 downwards.
TCTCCATCACGCTAAGGCGGGCTTCGACTTCTTTGGTTGCAGGCCAGCACTCAGTACGGTACAACGCTACTGGTCTAATCTATTCTATAGACCTTCTATAGATCTTAAATTTGAGGCACTCTGGTAGGCCTTCGTCACAAAGAACTCCAGTCATCGAGCGCCATTTCGCCCACGCTGCACTCACGCGAGAGTTTACCTCTGAGGTCAGACTGCCATCGGAGCGATTTCTGATTCAAGATACTTGTTCGTGTGAGGCTCGATGCCACTGATCTTAATGGAATCGGACTCATTTGTGTCGGTCGTCAAGTACTCGGTTTTCTTGATGTTCAAGCTTCAGTCCGAACTTTGCCAGGCGATCAGACCAAGCTTGTACCTGCTGCTCGAGTTCGCTCTTATCTTCACTGGCCAGCACCACATCATCTGCGTAGAGAAGCGTCCAAGGACTAGGTTTCTGGAGATCTCGCGAGATTGCATCCAAGACGACCACGAAAAGGAGTGGGGAGAGCGCAGAGCCTTGATGTACCCCGACCGTGATGGGAAATTCCTGAGAAGTGCCTGTTGTTGCTTGCACGCGGCTCTTTGAGCTGGAGTACAGGATGCGCACCCACTCAATAAGCTCTTCGGGAACGCCGTGTTGCCGCAAGGCGTACCATATAACTTCACGCGGAACACGATCGAATGATTTTCAGGACCAGAAGAGATAGATGCACTGGCTTTCGTGCTTCACGATGTCTCTCCAGCAGAAATCGCGCGGCATGTATAGCGTCGATGGTGCTACAGCCTGCCACAAAGCCGCACTGATTGATTGAAAGCTGGACGATTTCGCGTATACGACCGTCGACAATTCGCTCAAAGATCTTCATACTGTGTGACAGCAGGTTAATTGGACGGTAGTTCTTCGCCGAATCGGGATCGTCGCGCTCTCTTGCCAGTCCATTGGGCGTCTTCTTCTCAGCAACGACCTGATTGAAGAAATCCGTCAACCATTCTGCAGGGTACCAGCACCGTGCCTTCCATAAGTCGGCTGCCACGTCGTCAGGTCCTGTTGCTTTGCCTGACTTCATCTTTCTGAGAGCCGCCTCGTCTCTTCTACGGTTACTTTCTGAACGGGACCGTATACTGGGGAGACGAAAGGGATGGCCGGGTGCGCATACTCTACGGTTGAAATATTCTCAAAGAAGTCGTGCCATCGCCTCAGCACCCTCTTTCGGTCCATCAAAAGACGGCCATGCTCGTCGTTGACGCCAGGGAAATTTCTCGATATCTTCGGTCTGACGATGCCGAGCCTTGGCAAGTCGGTAGAGGTGCCGCTCTCCATCACGTGAATCAAGTTCCTTACTGACATCTTTGAAGTGGAGCAGCCTTCGCTGCAGCCACAATTCTTCCGTGCATTCCTCGCCTCTTTGTACGCCAGCTATTAGCTGACTTGTCGGCAAGAAACGCGTGGTAGCGCCTCTTCTTCTCGCGAACCGTTTTTCTTTGACATTGTCGGTCCATAACCACGGCTGCTTATCAATTCTACGCCTTCCAGGCTTCGTGATGCCAAGTTCGGAACGAGCGGCCTCATGTATCGCCTTAGCAGCACTTTTCCAGGTCTCATCGACAGTCGTGACGGTGGGAAGTCGAATACGAGAGATTACAGCTGCCTCCTTTTCTTTCAAACGCCACCATTTGATCCTCTCGGGACCACATCGCTCGACCCGTTTGGACCTTGTCGTTGCGGACTTCCAACGTACAAATTAGTGGGCGATGTTGTGTGGCAACTGTCTCGTACGGCACAGTCTTCGCGTCCGTGACGAGTCCCTGGTCGCGATGTCTAACAAGGACGAAGTCGATCTGCGTTTTGGTACTCACGTGACCCATAACCGATCCCCCCTCCCCACGACAGCTGTAGCCGTCTTACGTGCCCATTTAAGTCACCAGCGTCATCTACGCCGTCTTCTGACGGTATCTCAGCTGTCTTCTCCTCAAGCAGGGACCATAACTCCTATTTGAATCGCTCAGAGCATCCCGTTTGTGGAGCATAGGCAGAAAAGAAGTGCTACAGCCGCTGTTCAAAAGCAATAACGACCTTCATCAAGCGCGGTCAACGAAGCGTTCTATGCTTGCTATCGAGTCCCGGAAAACGTTGAGAGACTATTACAGCCACTCCGTTGGTGGTTTTTGGTTTGACTTCAAAGCCTCGACCGATGTCCCTTGACTTGCAACTGGACCATCTTGTTTCCTGCACAGTACACAGGTCTATACGTCTGCGCTCCAGTGCCTCTGCCAGCTCGCATGAACGCCCCATCAACGCTCCAGCATTCAACATTGCGACCTTTGCCATGTTGTATGACCTTTGAACTACCCTGGTTGCCCCTCCCCCGATTTCCTCCTTGCATCAGGGACCGCATACTTTCCACACTCGCCGGGCCATACGAGTGCGCGTCGGCTCCCGCGGACGCCGTAGCATTGATTCGGAATTCACATGGCATATTGAACATTGGTGATGTGACTTGGGTGTTCGTAGGCCGGCCCGTCACGAAGGCCTGTCACTGCGTCGAATGTCTGCGATCAGCTTAGCTCGTAGAGACGAGCAGTTCCAGTGGCACCACGTGGAGGAGCAGACTTCACCATCTTCTCACTCCTACTAATGAAACAAATTGTGCGGCCTATCCCTACTATACTATACTATACTATAATTCGCTAAGTATGTCTGTAAGTGTGTGTGTGTGTGGGTGTGTGTTTGTGTGTGTGTTTTGATAAGACTTGATAAGGGGCCTTGGAAGGAGAGAGTGATCAAATTAGCGGAGGTTACAGTAACAGTGGAGTCTTGGTTCCAAGAAGTGAAGTGAGGGGAAAAACTGGAACACTTTTGGTGGTTGGCAAAAAGTGGCAACACGGGATAAGATTTATAAGAGCCTCAGGAGGGGAGGGTGATCAAATTCGTAGGCAGATTACGGTAACAGTGGGATCCTGGCTTCAAGAAGTGAAGTAGGGGGGGGGGAGAAACGGGGATATTGCTAACGGGTGGCAGGAAGTGGCAGCAACTGATAAGGATTTTACACACATGGTATAGGATCAAGAGCAACTACAGATACTATAAACCTAGGATCGGTACACTTAAACAACTATTTGTTACGTAATAGTTTTTGTATTTCTGCAAATAATACATTTAAACAGAACTGAAACTCCTGGTCTATGAAACAACTTCAGATATTCGCTGTTCTCGGACATCGATATAAAATCGAGCTTTTCTTACGCGAGCAGTGCACAGTTCACGCTCTGATCTATGACCCAGGACAGCTTTTAGAAAGTTTTTAGAAGTAGAGACAATGTTTGTTCTTGGTTGCCGAATTGTTTCCTGAAGCACTCTATGTCGATGAAACGGGAACCAGTAGTTTTCCATGAGTTACCCCTCAAAGGAAAAAGATAGACAAGCGAAAAATGCTCACCGAGTGCAAAGATGTGCTAGGGAACATCACTGCTTGAAGGAGTGAATAAACAATTGCTAAAAAAATAGCATTCATGAGGAGTAGCATTCGCACTATCCACTTAGTCGCCATTTTTTCGGATGCCACACTTCTGAAAAAATTCTGCGTTCAGCTCCCGATTGTGTGCTAGGCTTGGGATTGTATCTCCAACGTTGTTGCTTAGATTTGGATCTTTTGCAATACCTTGTTGTTCTGCTGCTAGTAATCCAGATATTCGCTCATATCATGGACATGCATGCATGGGCATTAATGCGGAGCTATATATTAGGTTGGCGGGAAAGTTCTGTCACATTTTTTTCAAATAGGCTTTCTTTTTATAGAGAGGCGTGTAAGATCAAAATTATACAGCAATGTTACTGCGGGTTCTTGCCAGTTTTTGAGCACCTCATGGATGCCATCGCTTCACAATGCAGGCCGGCGCGACGCAAAGTTGGACATCATCTCAATTTTGACTTGGGCTCGGGTTGTGGAGGTTTTCTCGTCCATATAACGGTTGAGTACGGGAGGCAACTCGCAGTTAGAAGGAGCAATGTCTGGCTACACCAGTGCAAGGGGAGAGCCATCCAGCTCTATTGCATGGGGTACGGCTCGAACTTTTTTGAACGGACTAGGCTGCATTATCACGTCCGAAGAAGCAGCTTTTTCATCCAACAGTCTCATCACCAGCAGCTATTAGGTCATCCCATTCAAAAGTGCCGTGACATATAGAGGAATGGCAGAAAAGCAAAGGGGATAGGGAAGCGGGCTACTATACCATTTGGAGGCTAGTACCTTCAGCTGTGTATCTGTGTGAAATTTGGCGAACCTACCAAGAAGAAGTTCTCGAGAAATTGAAAAGAAGCCCGAGTGGTAAAAACCAGCGACCGCTTTTCAAACCAGGCGTCACAAGAGGAAAGTGCGCTGCTCAAATTCGACCGGCGCCCGGACCATTAGTTGTGGTGTTAATGGCGGCGCCGGTGTTGTGGTGGCGTGTTCGCGAAGTGGCAAAAAGGTTTTGGTTCCGGAGCCCGACACAACGGAAGAAGAAAGGAAAAAGAAATTGTGTATCGTGGATCGTTTCATTAACTATTCATCCTGCACTAAGAAAACAATGGGTGGATGAAGTTCAGGCGCTTGATGCTTTCGCCACGATGTCTGACATTCCCAGCTCAACTGCTGCCGAGTTACTGTTCTGGATAAAACAGAGGATGATCAAAGAGGGCAGTGGTGTGCGCCATGGGTACCTAATTTTCTTGTAGAAGCTACGGAACGCTCAGACTATATGCCTCTAGCAGTAATGTTCTCAGCATGAGATGTCATTCACGACTGTGAAAACACCCCGGCCCTAGATGAAATATGGGTGGTCTTGGACCTCGAGCCAAAACTCACAATCGTCAATTTTGTATGAATGCAGATGAGAAGCCCGAGTTCTACCATGAGGGGTTACGTGGGTGTAAGATGATCATCATAGCAAAGGATTCCTACACTGACTTTTAGGCGGCTCTATACAGAAAATAAAATCGTAGCTGTCGGTGTATATTGCCTGTTCCTCGGCAATCAGATCGACAAATGGATGATACCACACAACTACAAGAAGGCCACCGTTGCTCGTCATAGTGCCAGACCCCGAGTAACTGTATTGTAGGGCAGTGCTGGGACACAAACAATACTGAGACCCAGGGTACAGCATGGGGATGTGCGAAATGGCGGTGTGAGTACGACCCCCCCCCCCCTCGAAGAGGGTCCAGATACGACCCCCCCCCCTCCTGCTCTAACTGACAACCAGATGCATGTTCACCACAAATGGCTTCCTGAAATGGAATCTGGATTTTCGAAAGGCGGACTCTGCTCTAAAATCCAGGCAATAAAAGGCTGTTTCAGCCTCATGCAATATGAGGCTGAACAACAGCCTCGCATTACCTACAATTTTGTCTTAGGATTCAAAATAAAACTCTCGTTCGATAACCATGTATGACATGCAACTTGTAACAAGGAACACAATCAGCGACTAATGGTGATCATTGATAAGCTAAATTGGTGAAAAAATAGCCCCAAGGTCAGCGTGTCAGGCCCCAGATGTGCATTCAATGAATGGTGACGGGGAAATCATGAAAACATGCACGACACAACAAAGCGAAACATGAAAAATACAAAAAAATGCGGAGCCAAATGAAAAAAGGATAACCAGGCGGCAGTAAATCGTTCTATACTTGGCTATTATCGATCGCAAGGCTGCGACCGCTTTCATTGGAAAAACGTCATTGGAGCGCGGTTGTTGGCCTGCCAACGTCCTGGGGTCTTTTCGGGGGTTATATCTCTTTGAGGGGCGCGGCTTTTGATGAATGGTTAGCAGCATGCAACGGGAATGTTCCTACTGTTGCGTTTTCTACCCAGTTGCAATCTGAATGTTTCCCCGTTCGTGAAATATTTCGGATGGGTTTCGGATCGGCTAGGGGTAAATGGCAAGCGGGTTTTTATGCTTCACACGAGGATTACTTATTTCGAACGCAATTTCATCAGGATTGAAATCGTCTTGAAACCGCCCTATCTTTTCTCTTTCCAATAAGCTTTACAGTTTTTCTGAAGACCCACTAGTTCAGGAGATATTTTAGATGGGTCACAGACGCGCTACCCTCTGACCCACCCGAAAAATCGACTGCCATTGTGAGGATACACCTTCGGAAACTTCAGTGTGCCTTCAAAACACATATTTCCCTTCAAATGAGTGAAAGAGGAGCTCGGCTATCACTGATCGATTTGGTCCGAGTGTGCGCCGTAGCTGCACCTAGTCATCGTACGTACTTACGAGTTGCTATTAAATGAATTTATTTATTTATATATTCTTGCTATTCTTGCTATATTGCTAACCAATTTTTTATTTTTTTCTGTAGTCCTCCTTACATCCGGGTCTTCTGCAGCTTTCCGTGTCCGTTCCATCAACTTAGCAATGACACTTTTTGGACTGTTTGATGCCTAGCGAGCCTACTTTTGCGATACTCCCCACGTCCCCGCGGCCAAGGCGACCAATTCTGTGGGGATTTGCGCATGGAAAAGAGGCGTTTATCATCGTAGCAGTTGAAATCTAGTATAGAATATACTCATAATAATTTTCATTTTCTCACTCTACATCTCGAATTCTATGAGCTCCACTCCCCGACTATACAACTGAAATGTCGGAGCCACACATTGCGCGGCTCTATGAGTGACGCCTTGAAGATTACGTGCTCCCCCCCCCCCCCCCCTATGGGTTTTCGCAGCAAACGATGCTGTAACCCTGCTTGTTAACATGGGTTCAATCACCCCATTCGCCCCCACATAAAGCCGTTTCGATCCAACTGTTCTGGTCGTCAGTTGAGGGTACTTTCCGACGGCAAACGCTACAATGTTTTGTCATTCGCCGAAATTTTCGGGATCCAGCATCCAGTTGTTGCTTCACAACTTGTGTGAATAAATCTAAGGTAGAGGTGCAAAAGCCTTCGGGGCACTTGGAGCGGGTCATTGGTGAAGGAGGGATTTACTTAATTGGAGCCAAAATATTACCTTTTTTTATGTATATCTCCTCTTGTTTTATTCAAAAAAGCCAACGGCACGTTTGAATGAGATGACCTGATACCTCAGTCTGAGTTCACAGGTAACTTGAACCTCACTTTGCCATCAAGGCTGTAGGCTCAAGCTTTGGAGCATTAGCTTCGTGGAAGGTTGTCCGAACTAACTAGGATAATTGAAGGCATCGTACTTGTCCATTATTTGGCAGCTCCATCATTTTGGCATCGACAGCTGCCATGCTGGCGTGTAGAAGAAATGTTTGAAGAAGTGCATGGAAGAATCGGTGCCGATGGTAGTATCTAACGTTCTTGTCCATACTACAGAAGAAGAGCAAGAGTTGAGCGAGTGGTACCAATAGAAAGACCACTCCTTCAATATTAAATACTCATTTACTATTCAACTAATAATTTACACTAATTACATTAACAGCAGCAAAGTGAAGGGCAGCGAAAGTTTGCCAATAGACAGATGAAAGGATACTACCTACATAACAGGCACACCGAAATTTTGGGGGATCCTTCGCAAAGGCGAAGGAACAACAAAAGATTGCTATGTATAACTGCTGCGCCTATTACGGTCACTCCGCTCAATAAATCGGGTAAGTATTTTGAGCCTAAAAAAAGTATGACACAGACTTTCTCGCCAAAGCCAATGCTATATTTTCCAAACGATGCTCGAAGAAGAAGAAAAATGTGGAGTTCGGGATCGGTAAGCTGGGTGCTCTTCTCGTCGCTAATATATGCAAAATAGTGTCATTCTAGGCAGCGTTCAGACTTCACGATGACTAAGGTCGACACGCTGTAACGCGCCACAGTCGGCTAATCTGATAGGCGGCTGGATCGTGAGTGTTTCTGAGAGAATACAGGATAATAGGAGGGTCTCAGACTGTGTGAATTGAAGAGCTAGTTTAATCGTAGCACGTCATAATGTCGCGATGTCTGGACGCTGCGTCATGGACCGTCCCGCGACCCACCTCAAGCGACGTTCTGCGTCATGGCGTACACCATACAGCACATCTTTGACAGAAGAGGATGATGCTGAAGTCCCCTGATCTTTGCAAGAAGAGAACAAAATCGGATTGTGGGAAATTCGTCAAGAATCAGGCATATTGACACATTCCTTATGATTTAGAGCATTAAGGGCAGAACTGTCCCTTCAGCACAACTGATGCAGGGAGCTGGCGTTTCATTCTATGATGACGATTATAAGAATTGCTCTCAATAACGGATATCCTTAACATCCCGTTGAGCTGTTTAGCCCTGCAAGGTAGCATAGATGGTGTACGCTTGGCTAGACAACGTGCCAAATCTTACGGTAACTCGCGTAATAGCTTACCAAAACCAGTCGTTGAAGCGAGGCAATTGTTCCACAGAAACCTGACAAACACCGCCTCATATTAGTACATTATAAAGTTACATTATAAAGTATTTAATATAAAAAAAGTTATATCGGCTGAATACCACTTACTATTTGTTCGGTTTTTAATCGTTGGCATTGTGTATAGAGCGCCGTTGTACTCCAACAAATGTGCCGCCGCTTCATGATTCTTCTCTGAAGCTATAGAGCAATCAATTTAGTCGCATGTCAGGGGTTGTATAATCTTTCGGCAACACAACTAGCACTTCTGTTATGGTATTCAAACAACGGCAAAATTCTGAGGTAGTATACTAGGTGTACGAGAAGAATACTCGAGACAGACAGGATCGGTATGAAAAATGAGTACAAGCTACCATGGTTAGTATGAGAAGCACAATGAGTGGCCCCCATTAAGTGATCGATGTGAATCTAAACAGCTATCAGGTGTCTCAAAACGCCCGAACGCGTATCTTCACTTTAGTTATAGATATATCATTCCTGAGTGGTGTAAAGGCAAGTGGCAGGGCTACAGTGCGCGCCGTCAAAGGGTCAAATGCTGGAGCCGCTCAAGTCGACCTAGCTTCAATTTTCTATGATGGTAAATTGGTACCAGGTTCATCTCTGGGAATAAAAACAGATCTACACTTAGGGAACATCATTGGTTGGGAATTTTGGTCGAGTTCGAACTCCCATAAGAGGTGGCTTGAGACGACCCCTCGCTCGCACCTTTCCCATCCTACCTACCACTTTATTAGGTTTCCAAACTTCTCACCTGTTTTTTTTTCTGAAAGTTTCCAAAGAAATTCCCTACTTCTCCACGAAATTCCGCTGTTGAGCGGAAGGGGGAGATGGTATACAGTACTCGCAATTCATTAAGGTCGCTGGCACTATAGCTTGTCAAAATCTCTGTGAGCAATAGAGCTTTTCCGCTGAATCTCAGTCCTTGTTGGTTACTGACGGTCCTGATCACAACCACGACATCCACTTTTGGCTTCCATGCCATTTGGAATCAGTTTGGCGACACAGCACAACGCAACGAATAATGCCGCCGAAACCAACAATCAGAGTTTCCTTTAGGAGTGTTCCAGAATGGCTCTATTCCTTCAGAAACAAAATTTTCGGTAGGATCAGGTCTCCTAGCCCCGCAAAAGTGCTTTTAGGATGTGCAGGAAGCATTTTTGAGAAAATGCAAAACGACGAACTACGGAAGGATCCGAACCCTTGACTTTGCACACATGAGGCCGCTCGCTTCTCCACTACGCCATTGACTAACGTATGCAGTGAGCTCACCCATCATTTAGATACTTAGCATTTGTGGTCTCGAGCAGTGGGAACAACCATGCACAGCACACCAGGCCCCGCCCCTCTGACCCCGCCCACTTGTGTTTATCGCGGAATTTTGGTTTTTCGGATTTTCGCTTTTTTAGGCTTTAGCGATTGGCTCCGCCCACCAATGGAAGCTCCGCCCACTTTGGGGAAGCCCCGCCCACTTTTCGAAAATGATGCAAATCGGCGGGCTAGTGTCCGTACTGGCGGATTACGGCCTCTCCCGGCACATAGATAAAAAAAAGGGAAAAACCGGAAAAAAGGGAAACTTTGTTCTGAGCGACGGGAGAGGCCGTAATCCGCCAGTACGGACACTAGCCCGCCGATTTGCATCATTTTCGAAAAGTGGGCGGGGCTTCCCCAAAGTGGGCGGAGCTTCCATTGGTGGGCGGAGCCAATCGCTAAAGCTCAAAAAAGCGAAAATCCGGAAGAAAAACCAAACATTTCCGGCGATAGACGCAATCGAAGTGGGCGGGGTCAGAGGAGGCGGAGCCTGGTGTGCTGTGCATGGTTAATTCGTTTTGTGAAGATTGGATGTGAAAAGAACTACGTCGAAAAAAGTTATAAAAATTCAGAACTTACGTAACTTCATTGTTAAGTGGGCGGAGTCAGATCTGATAGGTATCAATCTTTTTCAGTTGAAGTTGTGTGTGTGTGTGTGTGTGTGCAAAGGGCAAAAACGAAAAAAAAAGTCGAGGCACATTCGATGGGAGCATCTCGGAAAGCGCCTGCTGCCCCGCGCCGAGAATATCGGGCGGGGATAAGGGGCAGGGGCTGCAAACAGCACCTTAGTGTGGTCATGTTATCAACACACCTAATATGTAAAGGGGGTGTGTTCCGAATTCTGATTTGAAAAGTGGCCGATTGGTTTGAAAACGTGTCCGATTTTAAAGTAGAGATAATGGTATATATAATTCGCTTTGTCTGTTTTGTTTGTTTGTTTGTAAGTTTGTAAGTGTGTAAGTTTCTCTGTCCGTAAATTCGGTTTGACCTGAAGAACGACTTTGAAAGAGGTCCATTACTAAGGCTTGGATAGGTAGGGCACGGGGCAAGAAATAAAAAGCACACTTGACCTATGGCAAGCCCCGCAAACAGTGGGCGGGGCACTCGCCGAAAGTTTGGGGTTCCGCAGAAAAATGTTCATAATTCGCTTCCGGAGCAGCTTAAAGATGGGGAAAAAAGGGACTAAGGTTAGTAAGGAGTCGCCAGACTAACTGTGGCAGGTACACCCTAAATGGGCGGGGCGTACTCAAGGTGGGCGGTGCTTCTCGCAAAATTCAGTAACCCGGTTCGCGAGAGTGTTTGGAAGTCGCAAAAAACTCAGTGTAGAATGTAAATATCTGGCGAATATAGGGCACGCTCAAAGTGTGTTGAGACCCGCCCACAGTGGGCGGAGCTTGCCCTAAATCGCAGGGTATTCATTTTAAAAGTTTGTAGCTCGGTTCCAGAACACTCCAGATACCGGAAAAAAGTGGATTAAGTTCAGCAGAGGGTCGTCGGTGAAGATTGTGGGGCAAAAACATTGTGGGACAAAAAGGTCTGTAAAACGGTTCCAGAGCACTCCGAAGACCGGAAAAAAGTGGATTAAGGTCAGCAGAGGGTCGCCGGTGAGGATTGTGGGGCACAAACATTGTGGGCGGGGCCTGCTCCGAGGTGGGCGGAGTCAGACGAAGAATCTGTAAAATAGCTCAAGAGTACTTCAGACACCGGAAAAAGTGGAGTACAGAACAAAAGGCGGATATCAGTTGAGTT